>OZ018338.1:7641202-7933673 GCA_963969495.1 Ceratothoa steindachneri
AAGTGAGCCTATAACGGGAAAGCTCCGCCCAGCCAGGATCACCAGTTATAAGATAAAGTAGCGCTGGTGGGGAGCGACGGTGAAGCGCATCAGCAACATTCCCAGGCCCCACCAGAGAGTTCACGTCAACCCAGTGAAGGGGGCTCCCTAATTACTCACTCAGGTCGGAAGGATAGAAGCTCCTCCAGGTACCAAGTGTAAAAGGGTACGCAGGGTCCCTCGGGGGGGGGGGCATTGTTTATAGAGATCTCGAAGCCTATCTTCTGATGCAACATGAAGTAGAAGTCAGATCTTTAATACTAGAGAGAACAATTCAGGATTATTAAAAATAGGACAGTTGTTAAAGAGTTACAAATGAGGACCTAATAGAAGGCACTAATTTCCCTAGGCAGTGGTTTTACTTGTGGTAGTTATCACCGCAGCATAAGCCTCCATTGCGAGCGTTGGATCCACGGGAGCAGGCGGTCTATCCAGAAGTAGATGCAGGGGATCCAAAAAGAAAGGAGTTTACCCTGTCAAGGCGGGGTGAGGGGTGGGAGTAATGAAACCGTGGGAAGCTTTCTTGAAGTTTCTAAGCTCCGAGTGTGAGCGGGTACGGCGAAGATTCCGTCCTGAGGCTTAGAGACACCAGTAACGTGAGTTTTGAGCGAAAAGTATCGAAGTGACGTCCAAACTTTTAAAAGTACCAGAGAAGGAATTATCAAGTTAAAAAAAAGTAAAAGGAAAGACCAATTAATTTCTTAATAAAACGGAATTCATAGTTTTAGCCCCCCCAAAAAATAATATAAAAAAATAAATATATGTCGCAATATAATATAAAAGTACTAGATTTTTTATCTGATTAATTGAATATATAAATGGAGAAGTTTTGAATAAGTATTAAAAAGAAAGGTAAATAAAGTAACCTAAGGAAGGATTTAAATGAAACTTTTTAAATAGGTTTCATTTTTAAATTTATGTGTGACTTATTCTTAATTGAGCACCAACTACTTTTTTAACTTGTTCTAAACTTCGAACTTTCTAACCTTTTCGTGTAGAAATTCAGGCTTATGAATCGAATTGAATCCCTGCGATTTTTTTTATCATATCGGGAAATAAGAAAAAGTCAGATGGGCTAAATCAGAGCTGTGACGCGAAAGGTCTTGAACTTTGACCTCTCAAATCTTCACGAAGAGCCGGAGTACTATCACGATGGAAGAGAAATCAAGTAAGATGGGCTAAATCAAGGCTGTGACGCGGAAGGTCTCAAACTTTGACCTCTCAAATCTTCACGAAGAGCCGGAGTACTATCACGAAGGAAGAGAACTCAAGTAAGATGGGCTAAATCAAGGCTGTGACGCGGAAGGTCTTAAACTTTGACCTCTCAAATCTTCACGAAGAGCCGGAGTACTATCACGATGGAAGAGAAATCAAGTGAGATGGGCTAAATCAAGGCTGTGACGCGGAAGGTCTTAAACTTTGACCTCTCAAATCTTCACGAAGAGCCGGAGTACTATCACGATGGAAGAGAACTCAAGTGAGATGGGCTAAATCAAGGCTGTGACGCTGAAGGTCTTAAACTTTGACCTCTCAAATCTTCACGAAGAACCGGAGTACTATCACGATGGAAGAGAACTCAAGTGATATGGGCTAAATCAAGGCTGTGACGCGGAAGGTCTTAAACTTTGACCTCTCAAATCTTCACGAAGAGCCGGAGTACTATCACGATGGAAGAGAACTCAAGTGAGATGGGCTAAATCAAGGCTGTGACGCGGAAGGTCTTGAACTTTACCCTCTCAAATCTTCACGAAGAGCCGGAGTACTATCACGATGGAAGAGAACTCAAGTGAGATGGGCTAAATCAAGGCTGTGACGCGGAAGGTCTTGAACTTTGACCTCTCAAATCTTCACGAAGAGCTGGAGTACTGTCACGATGAAAGAGAACTCAAGCATAGACTTTCCTTAACGTATTTTTCCTGTCCTGTAATTTTTACAAAACGCATTCGTAATAATATGTAAATTAATTGTTTCACGGTCTTCAATGATGTCTATCAACAACCTTCTGCATAACAAAAAAATATATCGTGTTTGCTGTTGGTCTAACTTTACTCTAATGGAGTTTATGTTTCGGTGAACATTTTTGATACAAATCGGTTAGAGAAGATGCTAAAAGTGTCGCAAGATTCAACACTGCGTCATCTGAGGATACTACAGATACTACAAATTTTATTTCCATGCTATGATTAATGTATCGACGATTTTCCACCAGTACTCTCACCACGATCGATGATCCTAAATGGATCAACGAAGGTCTGCTACATCGGTTGCCATTTTCCAATGGGAGGCGATTTCACAGTGTTGTTTCCTTTAGCTGTAGCGTCACCAAAAACCGAATTACTCTCAATAATATATATTTTTGTTCAACCAGGTTTTTAAAAAAAATGGATGTAGCTTAGAAATGACGTAAATTGTAAAATTTTCATTTATTGATGTAGAGATTTGTACGATATAGATTCGTGCTCTAATATTTAAGTGGAAAAACCATTTTACATAATTTTTGACGTGAGTGAGACATTTTCCGGGAACGTTTTGAATACCTTCGTATTTATTTACAGACAAACAAACGCCCTGAATTCAATATTACTAATAATGTTGATTGCAATGCATAATAATTTTTTTTGTTTTAATTAAAGTCGAAAACTAATCATTGATGAGCAAATGAGCACGGGATCAGCTAATGATCACCATCGTTTGCCCGTAACAATTCAACTAATTATTGCTAATGACTAAATATTAATTGCGATGGATTATAATCGGTTGTAATTTTGATAATTGCGATAAATTACAATTATTTTAACGAGAAAACAAAAGGGCAGTAATTTATAAATATAAAATAGGCTTTTAGAGGCTTTTAGCTAGGTAATTCTCTAGATTGGGTCCCTGGTCTGCAGGCCTACCAACGGCTGCTAAGGATGGTTTAGTGAGAAAAACAAAGTTTCTTGTTATTCTTGGTTTTTAATTCGACTTCTATGGCAATTATTCGTATATTATTTTATTACAAGTCGTTTCTATGCTGTTGTTTTTACATAAAAAGTGGTGTTTATTTGCACTTTATTTACTTCACTACCTTTTTTTACCTGTTTTTCCATAAAAAGTGGTGTTTATTTTCATTTTGTTTACTTCACTACCTTTTTTTTTGCAGATCTAGCCTTACTTTATGGCTGAATTTCGCTCTCATTGGATTAACGCGTTGAATTTCAAGAGAGAAAAAAAAAAATCAGCATGTGTTAGGATTGCAGGGCCTATTGCACAATCTTACACATGTGTCTGTGTGATCGTGCATGAACGCATGTAAGTCCAAAGAAGATAGTTTGGATTTCCTCCTGTATTGGGTTCTCCCATCCCCCTCTTTATGACCCATTTTTTAGCGATCGAAGACTGACCATATGGTTTATGGTTATACAATGGAGAAAGGGCAGTTGGTCTTCTTAGGCATAGAGTTGAGACGCTTAGCGCCACTCCCCACCTCGGTGTTTTATTTGTTTATTGTATGCACAGGGAGTTACGCGTTTTGGACCTCGCACGCCAACTTCCCTCGACTCCTTCCCCCTAATTATATCCCCCCTTTTCCCATTACTTGAAAACCCCCTTGCAGGAGGGACAAAGGGCCACTATTCATCACAAGCTGGAGGAAGAAACAACTCGCTGAAACCCCTATCTACCCAAACTCCTGGTATCTGGGCAGAACCGTTGCGAAGTTTGGAAGAAGAAGGAACCGTCTACACTCAAAACTCTCTTCAAACGCAACGACTCTGCCGGAGGGAAAACTTCCTAAGTGTGAGGCACCGCGAACGACGACTCCTCGCAAGTAAGGTCCTTGCCCGGGTTCTCCGGCCAAGGTAAGTTTTTATGCTCTCTTTCTCGCATTGGTTCTGCGAGTTCCCTCGAATTCCCATCAAACTCTCTCTCCCCTTTGCCCCCCTCTCTCGCCTAAATTCATTTAACCTTCGGTCCTTCAAACTCTTAACCTTCTATCCATTTCGGAACCATCAAACTTCTCTCAAACTACCCTTAAACTAAACTCTAACTAACGAAGGCATTCGGAACTAAACATCATTTCGAATAAGTTCTCTGGAGAGATCACTATAATTCCCAAATCAATTGTACTCTAATGTCTCTCACTTAAGCACTACCATCTTGCTTAGCCATGCCCTGCTTTCGGGGTAATAATTCTAACACATGGTAGATCCGAGAGTAGGGACAATACACGATGGTCGTGGAGTAAAACACCCCATTCTCACAGGAAAGGGGGAAAACACGCAGCCGTTAAATCCCTGGTGTGGGTTTTCTTCAACCATGACATTTCCTCTCGAAAGTGCTTTAAAAGAGAAGTTTAAAAGTGTGGAAGGAACGTAGCTGAATACATGTTGAGCTAAATATACGAGAGAGGGTGAGGGAGCTTCCTTCAGGAGAAATACAAACCCTATCACTTCCTTACATCCGGAGAATTCTCCTCTTTTGGTTGTTCTGCTTAGGCATCTTTCATACATTTAACTTTCCTTACGTACACTACTTTCTTTACCAGATTATGTTTATATCTAGCGGATATGCCATGGTTGGTTTCGCTTTTGGAATTAGTTTGGGCTAAGCCGATGCGAGTAACAACCAGATTACAATGAATTCGATACCAAACTAAACTTCTTAAGACAACTGTTAGAATAGCAACGGCCAACGCAAGAAACATGTAATAATCCGACTTTCAAATTCCTTTTCGCTTCCCGGGCATTGATCCCAAAAGCTACAAGCAAGAAAAACCAAGCCACTCGTGGATTCATCCCTATAATACCACATTAATATTGTATGGATAAAGCGAGTCCATTAATGATACAGACTAGCAGTAACAAGAAATATCAACCGTAATTCCCAGGCTAACGACAAATTGCAAGATTACATAAGCGTGATTGGCTAATAATTATAGTGTTACTACACGCGGAGTGAAAAATCAATGTCATATAAATGCGAATGTCTGTAAATCAAATGTGAAAGAATGACCAACCATCATCGGTACTTGATTTGGTCCCCATGAGTCGAATTCCATTTGAGCTCTAACCCTTGTCGATCCATCCTCTTAAGGAAGAAACCCGATCTAACGAGGTCCCTGGTTCCGCTTAAAATACTGGTGACCGAGAGCCATTAATACAAATATCACTGTCAGAGGGCTGAAAAGTATGTACATTTCGAGGTCCGCAGAATTACGTATCAATAAACATCGAGATATCAACGTACGAACAGCGTACCCGGTCGGCGGAGATAAAAAAATAAGCGAATTCTACCCTCGTGTTTATTCCTTTCAAATTTTCATCATTATTTCTAAGCTCAATTTAATTAATCCACAGGAATTGAGCGAGGAATGTATTATGTGCTGAGAGTGGGGGGCAACTTTGACTTGTGACCCCCAGTAAAATCATTTCCAACATTTCATCTTAGGCAAATGTAGGGAAGTGGGGAGGGAATTTGATAAGATGGTTAAATTAACAAAGAAGATACTCATAATATGCTCGAGCACAATGGAGTCGTAATAAGGCTTTTGTGAAGCTGGATTAGATAAGACTTAATCTTTCATTTAGGGCTACAACTTCCTTATTATTATTCCTGGTAGTTGTAGCATTGGTGGAAGTAAGTATTAGTAGTATGAATGGTGGTAGGAGTAAAAAACAGACGTACTTGTGATAGATAGCACGGGTAAAAATAATCCATGAAAACATTAAAATTTCGGGTAGTCAAATTTTAAACAGCCAATATCGAAAAAGATTTAGGTGCCTTTAATCTCGAAAGATCTAAAACGATCAAAACAATGTAGTGTAGCATAACAAAAGGCCAAAAGGGTTCGTTCTAGGATACATAGGGCAAACATTTTGCATTTAAATCGACGGAGTTTCTTTTGTCTCTTATAGCGCGTTTGTAACACCTCATTTGGACTATGCGGTGCAATTCTGGTCTCCACACATGCAAAAAAGGACATTGGAAAGCTTTCAGCGTGGAAATTAATTCCTAAACATCGAAATAGATTGCACGAAGACAGATTGAGGCATTTTTATTTACTTTCACTGGAAGATGGCTATCTACCCGGCACACTTAGTGGTTCTTAAAATATTAAACGGGTTCACCGATATATATGACTCAATATTTGGGCTAGATAACCGAGTAACAACTATAAATAAGGATTTAAACCTAGTAAACAAAGGTTTTAACACTGCAATAGCGCCAAATTTTCTTTTTTATAAAATAATACCGACTTAGAATGGCCGGTCTGGGAATATTATCGCAAGTTCAACAGTAATATTTAAAAATAGAATCGATAAATAAATATTACTTTAATAAAGGATATTGTTTATATAAAAGTTGTAAAACTAATTATTTATCCACGTTCTTTCTTCCTTCACTTATCCTAAAACTTTAGGGACTTTGTTTGCTGGTAATTATGTAGTATGGACTAGTATTTAATTGCGCTCAGACTTAACGAACTATTTTCTCGTTCTAGATTACATAGTTTTGAAAGGGAGAAACAAATGGGACTTAATTGCACATCTATTCGCTCTATTTCTCTACTATTATTATACAAGCAGGCACAGATGATAGAGTCGTGAAGAAATATATATGATCATTATCTTGACAAATAAAGCTAAATTAAAGAACGAAAATGTAATTTTGTACACAATTCGTGACTGTTTATCAGTTGAAGTCAACAGAGAGTTTGTTTTCTCGGGTTCAATGGCAGCTTGAGTAATCCGGTCGCAGGAATTTCGCATTCGGTACAAAACAAGGTCTGCTGACCAAAAAGTCGCGTGCTCTCACTTATTCTGATTTATGACCTTACGACCTTCAAAACTTTCAATAATTCAAAGATTAACATTAGAAGGACCTTGTAAGTTATATCGTTCGAGAGAGAATGTAAAACAACATAAGGGTTTCAAATTTCGTTAGAATCGGCCAAATAGTTATGATGTTATTGTCAAAACAAAATAATTCATGGGCTAGCCTTGGGAGGACCTTAGCAATTATATCAATCAAAAGAGAATGTAAAACGACACAAGTGTTTTAAATTTCGTTAGAATCGGCGAAATAGTTCCAATGTTATTACAAAAACAAAGGAAAGCAAAACGGGGACCAACCGCCCCACCGTCATGAAAAGTCGCCCGCGACTAAAAATCACGCAAATTCTTCTCAGAATCTACATCACGTGCAAAAACATCTGCCCGATCTATCAGTTCCTCTATAACAGAGCATTTACTGTACTCACGAATGCTTGTTGGAAATTAAGCACAGGCAATCAATCAGCGTTGCCATTGCAAAGGTGTAGAAGCCTTTGAAAAGTGCAAATTTACCTGTTGGGAAACGTTGCCCTAGAATGGCTTCACGTAGCAGAAGACAATTCTCCCGTTAACCTGAGGCGAATTTGACTTAGATCGATAACTTTGAGATGTCATATCATTATTTACTACTGTATTCAATCTTGAATGAATTACACTATTGCTGCAATACTTATAACGCTGCATTAAAATAATAGAATCAATCAAAACAATAAAACTTTACAAGAAATCTTAATAACCCAACGGCAAAGGATAGTCCATCAAACCTAAGGCGGAGGTCAATATTTTTGTGAAATCAGCTCTCGATTACAGAGAGAACGAGAACAACTTGGGGAGGCGAATTATTGCAGCATTTTCCTCCTGAAGATCACCAAATGCTACGTAACTTCTCGAACGTCATGGCACTTTGAGACAAGACATGGCTAGGCAGAAGAGATACCGGCATTCTTTCACTACTTTTATAATGCTATTTTTGAGCGGGGGGGGGGGGGCGTTCTTAATAATAGAGCGCAAGACAAACGTCATTCTCAGCCAAATATCATTACTAACATCTCTCTCTCTCACACACAAAGTCTTTCTCAAACACTCACATTTTCTTTCTATCATATACACACATTCTCCCCCCCTCATTCAAACTCACTCTTTCTTCCACTCTCTCCCTCTTTGTCTCTTTCTACCTCACACTCGCTCAAGCACTCTAATTCTTTCTCATTCATTTTCTCTCATATCTAACCTTCTCACACACTCTCTCTCTCACACACTCACGCTCTATATCACAATCACTGTCACACACGAATTTACGCTCTTTTTATCTCCATCATTCTCATCTCTCTCTTCCGAGTCTCTGCTCGGATCGCTCGAGCGCCGAGCGCGTATGGCCTTTCTATGATGCTTGAGTCGCGAGTCGTTAAAGGACTCGAGGTTGGCGCCGCCGAATTCTCCTTCCGAGTGGCCCGACCACGCAAGATAACGAACCTGCAGAGGGGGCGGGGTTGTCGACGCCCTGCAAGGGCGGTCGAGCTCGTAAGTAGGGGTAAATCCCCCGCTACGCTTGAATTTTGGGCAATATCACGACCCTGTGGCCCAGTGTCTCTTCCGCGGGGGGCAAGCCTACCTCTGGGGAATGCGTGCCCTTCTAGCCCCAATGCCCGAATGAACTTAAGATATGCGACCTCGCTTTTTCGAGCGAGAGATACCCTCGTTGGTTTATTCTTTGAATTTAATTAAGATAAAAAACAGTATTGAGTGGCTATGTCGTAAATGAAATAAGCTTTTTATATAATTAAAAGGCAAAAATTAACGTGAGTTTAAGAAAGAAAAAGGTAAAGTTAGGGCAATTTAAAATGTGCGAAGGTAATACTTGAGTAACCACAGGAGGAGACTACTTGGAACACGATACTAGTTGGGAGCCAACTCTCTTCAACCTGCCACCAAGGCATGGCCATCATTGGGGTAAGTCCCAACCTAAAGCTGTAAATGATGGGAGGGGGGAGGGGCGGTGTACAGTATCACAAGAAACGAACGAGACGGAAAAAAAAAATCTTGAACCAAACATGTTTAGGAGATTAAACTTTAACCGGGAAAATGAAATATCATCCATACAGTATACACCGATGCTCTACATCGTATTCAATTTTTATTACCATCAACTTTCGAACACAGAAAATAACCCATTTTCACCATAATTTTACCCTTCGTTAAATCCTTTAAAAAAAAGAAGAAGAAAAAAAAACCCGCGAAACTTTTCCCGCCTTCTTCGGGTGACATTCGTAAATGCCAAATTTTGGCGCGTTTTCTGAAAGGTCGCTGAAATGGGTTGCGTTCGGATGAACGTCGGTGTCGCTCGTGCAAAGATAGGCAGAGACTCAAAAGTGTGGAAGGTTTAATGTATTCGTGGCTGCGTGTGATGACGTCTCAAATTCCCTTTCAGGGCGAAAATTTTTGCTTTCAACACTTTAAAAAAGGAAAGAAAGATTTTTGTTACATTTATGTATTTTTATTTAGTCCATAAAGGTGGCGCCATTTTGAATGTATGTGATGCGCTCTGGCATGTTTTAAGTAGCGATTTGCGTTTTAAGCACGAAGGGGGGGGGGGGCGCCTTACAAGGACCCCTTAAAGCGGGCAGGGATTCACACGTACGAACTTTAGACCTGAGGGAGGGGGGAGGTTTAAATAGAGAGTCAGAAAGGGAAGTGACCGCGAAATGTGAAGATGAGTCGGCCATCGCTTTGCCCCTACCCCTGCCGGCAGCCCCCTTCAACTTTTAGGAAGTGCTTGGGGAAAGGGGGGCCCAACCATGTGAGGTGCACACGAAAAATACCCACATACACGGGAGTCAAGTTTCCCCCACATACTAAAAAAAAAACCCCAAATGTAATCCAACAGGGGCACGATAACGCCGGGGGCAAAGACAGACAGAAAAAGAAAACTGTACAGAGAAATGTGATGTGAAAAAATAACAAGAATTGCAAAAAGCCCCCTCCCCCCGAACTCAAAGTTCGTATAAAATTAGTCAAAACTAAGAAGCGTAAACCAACGAGGGCATCTTCCCCCACAAGAGTTTGTATTTAAGAAAGATCTGTAAAGGTGTCAAAGATGGAGAAATTAAAAGGGGTGAAGATACTCGCAGATGAACCTACAGTCATGGCCAAAAGTTTTGAGACGACTATATTTTATCAGATATCATCACTAATCATCATCATCTTCATTAACTCTATAATTTAAGAAAGGAATTGTTTTGAGTATTTGAATAATAATTTAAGCTTAGTTTTATGTTTTTTTATCAAAGTTATTTTTTATAATTCTTTTATAATATCAAAAAACAAAATGGTGAAGTTCAGAAATAAATATAACAGCCGTATGCTAAAACAAATGTGAAATACACATTTGAGCAAAAAACCTAATTTTTTATGTATTTTACATTTTAGCCTTTTGTATATAATCAATTTATAAATAATTGTGAAGCTACACTAAATCTAATAAAAGCGTATTTCACATTTTTCTTAGCATACGCCGTTAGTATCGAAATTTTGTGAAGTTCAGAAAATCAATTTTTATATATCTTCTTCTTCTTCTTTTATAACTTAACTCTATATTTTAGCAACGTGATATTTTGAAAGGAGGGAAATTTAGTTTAGAGTTCCTTTTTAAAATTACCAGGCAATGGCTTCGCCACTTCCCCCAAGGGAGAAGCTTTCGCTTCGCTACTAAGATTAAAATCTAAAAAAAAGCAGCCATGGTTTAATTTTTATAAATTTTCTGAACTTAGCAAATTATAATAATTTTAAAAAGGAACTCGAAACTAAATTTCCTCACTTTCAAAATATCACGTTGCTAAAATAGAGTTATAGATAAAATAAAAAGGCAGCCTGACTTAAATTTTAATCAATTTTCTGAACTTCACCAATTGTAATTCATTATAAAGCATTCAATAATCCTATTTATTTTTTCTGAACTAAACTATTTTGTTTTTTCAAACTCTAAAGAAATTCATAGAAATTACCTTGATAAAATTTTTAAAATATACATAAGTCATAACCAAACTAAGATGAAATTATTATTCAAATACTCAAAAAATCCCGTTCATAAATTATAAAGTTAGTGAAGTGATGATGATGATGATGATGATACAGTCAATTGATGCGCGCAGTCAATATTTACAATGATGTCCCTTGTTCTTCAGGAGTGCTTCAATAATGTTCTATTTTTGTTCAATAAGCACAGCAACTGCCCGCAATTGGACGGCTTCTGTTTATCAACCGCCAATTTTATTATCGACCACAAATTCTTTATCGGGTTAAAATCTAACGAATTCCCAACCCAACGCCCCAAATGTTCGATGCTAGAAGAACTTTGATATTGCTTTTCTTATGCAACAAGGGGCGCCATCATGCTGAAAAATACAAATATCACCTCGAAATTAGTCGTGAACTGTTGTGAAAAGATGCTGATGAAGCACGTCTTGATACCCTCTTAAGTTCATGGCAGTGTTCATGGCGAACTTGTTCAAGCTCCAGTTTCCTTAGTGTCTAGTGACGCTACGGCTGCTGCGAGCCGGAGAGATTTTCTGATTATCATCCGCTGGCTCCCTGGACGTGTAGGTCTCGCGCGACATGGGTGCGCCAAACCCTGGGCAAAGACTGGGTGACAGAATCACTGTTCTGCTCTTACCCACTCTGACTCCGGTCAGGAATCAGGTCATCCTTCCGATTGTAGGTCAAAGATGGGAGACTGGATCAATCTCTATTTGATGGACCACTCCCTTGAACCTAATTGTAACGAATGCTTGGCCCTCCGCACTGTTCAGCATTCTTGTGGAATGTCCCAGTCGGGCGGGGGTACGGGATACTTAGTGAGCGCGCTACCTGCTCCATTAGTTTGGACGGTTTGAGTCACACTCCTCTTATTTTAATGGTCACCTTCTGTTTCAGCAGGCTTAATTCTTTAATAGGGTTAGTTTCCAGGTACCTGTCAATGCCCTTATAATCCTAATGTCCTACTTTGTAAAGGACGATTAGTCGAAAGGCCTCGCAGATCTCCCGTGTTTCATTTTCCTTCTTGGCTGTTCTGTTGACTTTATATATATATATATATATATATATATATATATATATATATATATATATATATATATATATATATATATATATATACACGAGGGGCGGTCAATAAGTTTTGCGAATCGGTAGGGCAAAACAGAGGAAGGGGAATGGCTGTTTGTGTGGGTGTTAGGACAAGTTATGACAAGTCAGGACCTGCAGCCGCACGCTCCTGCCTCGTCTTTTTAAGAAGCAGTAGCTGATCGCAGATCGTCAGTCACAAATATTTCAACAATGGAGAAGGTTGAGCACCGCGCAATGATCAAACTTTTGACCAAGGAAGGCAAAAATGCAAAAGAGATCCATGAACGCATGGTTGCAGTGTACACCGACACCACCCCTTCCTATGCAACCATTGCTCGCTGGAATTGGGAGTTCCGCCATGGTCGTGATTTCCTTGAAGATGACCCCTGGCAAGGACGCCCGTCAGACGCAACCAACGAGGAAAATGTGGCCCAAGGGAGAGGATGATCCTCGAAAATCGACGGGTGAAGGTCGAAGAAATCGAACGAGAACTTGGAATATCACATGGAAGTGTTATCAACATCATCCACGACAATTTGAGCATGACCAAAGTCTCTGCCCGTTGCGTTCCTAGAAACCTCACGCCCCATGACCGACTTCAAAGACGTCAAAGTTCGGAGGAGCTGCTGCTCCTGTACAACCAAGGCCCGGCGGGATTCGAGTCACGCATAGTGACAGGTGATGAAACGTGGGTCCATCACTGGGATCCCGAGACCAAGCTCGAAAGCATGGTTTGGAAGCACAGGGGCTCTCCGACCCCCATAAAGTTCCGGACCTAACCCTCAGCCGGGAAGATCATGGCCACCATCTTCTGGGATTCTGAGAGAGTGTTGATGGTGGACTATGCGCCTCGTAGAAGGACCATCACAGGCCAATATTATGCAGAGGAACTAGCTGGGTTGAAGAAGTGCATCCCTCAGAAGCAGGGCGGCAAGTTGACACGCGGTGTCCTGCTCCTCCACGATAATGCCCCTGTCCACAAGATCAGAGTTGCACAAGCTGCCCTGCGTGAGTGCGGATTCGAGGAGCTCAACCATCCCCCATACAGTCATCCTTCCTATTTAGATGAAGAAATTGTCATTATCAGGACCATTTTTTTCTAATTTGTATTACCCCGATTGGTTCATATCGTCTGCCCATTTTGCAGCTAGGAAAACATTCTATGGTAATAAGCCTTCCCGCACTAACGACTTCAACACATGTATAACATTGCCATTTAATAATAAATTAAATAGTTTAAAGGACATATTTGGAGAAGCGGGTATTAATCTAGCCTTTAAATATAATAATTCCTTAAACCAATTGATGATGGCCAGGAAACCCAAAGAACATCATAACATAGGAGTATATGCAGTACCATGCAACGATTGCCATAAAGTTTATATTGGGAAAACGGAGAGAAATCTAGACAAGAGATTGTACGAACACAAAAGAGATATTAGAGTGGGCAGCGAAAGTAGTGGAATATTTTGCCATGTTAGAGACAGGAATCATACGATCGATTTCAATGGAAGTAAAATGTTATTTAAATCGGCAAACTATGTTAAGAGAAGAATCGTAGAATCGAGCTTGATATCGTCAGTTCCTAATTTAAATCTATCTGAGGGTCAATTTTATTTTAATCCTGTAATAAGATCGCAAATAAACAAAATAGTAAAATGCCAGCCCTTCAATATGTTTAGGCCTACCCCCCCCCCCCGATTAACCACAAGTAGGGGATTGGGGGAAAAAAGAGGGGATCTTTTGTTATGCTTATATGCATTTCTCTTATATTTTCTGCCCAGTGTCAGTTGAAAAAGGGTATGAGATACACCGAAACTGTTCTGAATTAAATTGTCTTCGGAGAATTTGGTTTAATTCCTCATATATATATATATATATATATATATATATATATATATATATATATATATATATGATTGGTTATATTCACAGAATAAGACGTATTCTTAATTTTCTTGAGAACTTTTTATTTAACACAAGTTGTTATTTCTTGAGGATAAAAAGATTGTAAAAGATCATTTTAACTCATTATATATTATTTGCCCGAGGCATCTTTCGACCTAACTGGGTATTAATTCTGATAGAGGGGTGTTAATTTTTCCTATTTCCCCTGTTTTTCTAAATATATATTTAGTGTTGCTCCTCTGTAGGTTTGTATCGTATTTACAGATATTTGTATTTATGTAGCTGAATTTCTTCATATTTTTCATTGTAGCCTAAGAAGATGACCAGTCAGGTCGAAAGGTGCCTCGGGCAAATAATAAATAATGAGTTAAAATGATCTTTTACGATCTTTTTCTCCTCAAGAAATAACAACTTGTGTTAAATAAAAAGTTCTCAAGAAGATTAAGAATACCTCTTATGCTATTGAATATAATCAATCATTTATAAAAAAATGGCCTCATTAAAATATATATATATATATATATATATATATATATATATATATAGAGAGAGAGAGAGAGAGAGAGAGAGAGAGAGAGAGAGGGTTGTTGGATATTTTATGCTCGGGCCCCTTGAGGCTTATACACATGTACCCATTGGATTAGAAAACTTTAAATTTCGTTCTTAATCCTGAAAATATCAATCGACGCCCACCCACCCACGCCGCGACCCAGATCTCCCGAGTTGGCAGATTTGAGCTGGTTTTCGTTCGAATCTGTTCAAGGATATGCTCAAATGAACATCCGGTTCTCTCAATTGGTACTACCATCAAACTCAATGCTCAAATGAACCATCCCAGTATCTCAATTGGTACTACCTCAAGTTCAAGCGGTCGAGTTCTTGGTCCCTTCGAACGAATCTGCTCGTGGGTGTGTCTAGCGACTTAAGCGGGCGGGAGCAGCCATAACAATTGATGCCATTTTCGACTTTTTAGATTATTAAAATAAGGTCTAAAATACCCTTTATTGTCTCTGTTTTTCGCAAGCTAATGGCAACCAGTATTTCTCTGACCATAGATGCCGAAATACTGAACAAAGATGAGACAAGGAGTGGTGAAGATTCATACGATGATACATACATAGATTAATACGAAGATCCATAATAAAATAATATCAAAGATCCATTCGAGGATCCTTAGAGATCCATAAAAATCCATACGAAGATTCATACAAAGACCCATACAGAGATCCATATAAATATCCATACCAAGATAAGTAAAATCCATACGAAGATTCATACAGACCTATACAGAGATCAATATAAATATCCTTTCAAGATAAATAAAATCCATACCAAGATAAATAAAATCCATACGAAGATTCATACAAAGACCTATACGGAGATCCATATAAATATTCATACCAAGATAAATAAAATCCATACAAAGACCCATACGGAGATCCATATAAATATCTATAACAAGATAAATAAAAATCCATACGAAGATTCATAAAAAGGTCCATAAAACGTCCATACGAAGATCCAAATAGAGTCATACGAAGATGCCTACAAATATAAATGCAAAGATTCATACGAGGATCCATACGGAGTTCCATATAAATATCCATACCGTGATCCATAAAAAATCCATATGAAGAGCCATACGACGATGCATATACAAATCCATACACAGATACATACAAAGTTCCATGCAAAAATCCATACAAAGATCCATACGAAAATCCATACAGAGATCCCTGCGATGATCTAAACGGAGATCCATACAAATACCTATACGAAGATCCATAAAAATCCATACGAAGGTACATAGAAATATCCACACGAAGATGCACACGAATATCAATAGAAAGATTCATACGGAGTTCCATACAAATATACATACGAATATCCCTAAAAAAAATCCATAAGAAGGTCCATAAAAAATCCATACGAAGATCCAGAAAAGATCCATACGAAAATGCATACAAAAATCCCTACACAGATGTATACAAAGATCCATACACAGATGTATACAAAGATCCATACAAAGATTGAATGAAACAACTGTTTTCGTTCGTCTGAAAATCCAATATCAACTTCTATGACCTTTTTACAAGTTCGGAATTGCCAAAAAGGCGCCCTTAATTTGGCCGATAAGTTGCAAATTTATCTTCCTTATATTCTAATGTTTTCAAAATGACTAGTTTTCAAAAATGAAATTCAAAATTTAATTTAGAACAGATCCAAACTTTTGCAAAGAACAAAACCAAATAGAAACTTTTCCGAAATTAGTTTTCGACAAAAGTTTTATTTTTTTGCAAAATATCAACGGTTATTTTTTCGTTTGTATTTACAAAGTTGATGACAATGGTCTATTAAAACAGGAAAAAACAAAACAAAAATAAAATCAATTCGACAATTTTCGCAACTTCGAGTCAAGTTCGCTGGCCCTATATCCACAATTAGTCAATTCACAGTCCAGGGCTGTACAAAATTCCTTTATCTCGAACCCCTCCGCAGAAAATCAGGGCCTTTTGAAAAGTTCAAATTAACCAATTAAATCACAGAAGTAGACATAAAATAAAGCTTCTAAATAAATTCACAATTAAATGGATAATTGTCAAATAAATACAGAAAGAGAAGTCGATAAAGGAGCGATAATTTTTTGCAACACGAAGTGAAATGAAATGAAATTTCAACTCTGAAATACAAACAAACCCCTGAGGACATCTTGTCCAGGAAACAAATAAAGGTACTTTATTCTTCGTGTGAAGTTCACACAAAGGAGAACTAAAGTGCTGTTAATCGATAAGGTTTTGCCATCAACTCAATTTTACGTATTTCAACCCTGCCAGGGGCAGTAACTGGAGAGCATAGAAGGAAGAGGACCATACGAGTATCTATTAGGAAACTCGGGGTCACCCAGTGACCTAATAGAACCCGGGAAATGAGAGCTTGTCTATTATTTAGACAAGTGTTTACTAGATGTGATATTAAACTGAATTGCATGGATGAATTTCTGGTACTCATATAAATAAGTATGTATTAGTAGCTCTAGTCCAAGACTTTAGATCGATACTCTTGTTATATATATATATATATATATATATATATATATATATATATATATATATATATATATATATATATATATATATATATATATATATATATATAAATAAATAATAAAAATAGAAATAAAAAAACACTCACAAAGTGGCAGGTGAGGAAAGCAATAACATGAAAATTAACCCACAGGAAAATGAAAAGATGAATCCAAGCACTTTCGAACTATATTTTCAAGTTAATTTTCAAGGAATAGCATGAAAATGGACAAGACAACCTTATATAGGGTACAAAGATACGAAGGGAACGCCCATCACATAGTACAAACCAATGGAAAAACACAATAACAAGACAGAGAAATACCAATAAAAAGATCATTAGGCAACTAAAACGGACATATGCGTCCCCAAAACGATATACACACAATAACGCCGTGTATATGAATGGAAATGGTGGGTGAAAAAACAAAAAAATTTTAAAGGATTATCATTAGAACGAAAACATTTAGGGCTAAAAGTTAATCCACGATCAAAGCAGACAGGTGGTGGGGAAGGCAATGCGAATGATATTACACAAATAAAGAGTGACAACAGGCTGCATTATGAAGTTATTTAATTTAGAACGAGTGTTTTTAAAACAGGGTCGAGTTTAAATAAGCCAGGGGAAATGTTTATATTGGGTAAGATGCCAATTAATGAACACTCGACGATATTTCTGTTCTGTGAAATCAGCGGAATGATAAAGGAATTTTGCAGAGTTCCAGTCAAAGGGGTTGTTATTTTCAGATAAAAGTAAAAATAAAGCGCTGTTTAGTTCACCAGTTCTAATATTATACTTATGTTGGTAAATTCTAGTAGATAAAGATTTACCAGTTTGCCCGAAGTAAGGTAAATTGCAAATAAAACATTCTATAGAATATACTCCACCTTTTTTCCTTGTATTATTGTGGACTAACATTTTATATAAAGTGGATTCATATCTAAAATTTACAGAGATATTAAGTTGCTTAAAAATACGGGTGAGACCAAAAAATGGTTCAAAGTATGGCAAGATAAGGCAATTTTTATAACTGAAAACCGGTGGGTTATCAGTCACATATATATATATATATATATATATATATATATATATATATATATATATATATATATATATATATATATATACAGTTAAAAGTATGCCATTAGTACACTACGCGTAGTGTACTAACGGCATACTTTTAACTGTGATCAAAGCGGTGCTCGCTGCCTCAGTGTGCCTGGTTCGAATCGCTTTCCTGCACGGATTTTTTTGAAAAAAGGTAATCAATATTACTGTAAAAAAAATTTATTCCGTTTTCTCTTTCAATGTGGTTTAATGGATTCATTTTCATCATTCTCTCGTGCTACTTTGAGAAATATATATATATATATATATATATATATATATATATATATATATATATATATATATAAAGGTGAAAACCAAGCACACTATTGATAAAAGCATCTTTATTTTTCTGAGTTTGAACGTTTCGAGGTCCTAACCTCATCATCAGCACTAAGAAACTAATATAGTAAAAGGTTAAAATTTCGAGTTTTCATAAAATACTAAAATTGAACAGTGCAATTTAGGATAAGCTGCTTAATACAAGAATAAAAATTTCAATAATTCATAATACAATATAAAGATTGGAAGCAGTTTGATTTATATTTAAACCAGGCAATGGCTTTGCCATTCCAACCTTACGGGGGGAGCTTGCGCTTCGCTACTAAAATTAAAATTTAAAATCTAAAAAAAGCAGCCATGGTTAAATTTTTATAAATTTTCTAATCTTCGCCAATTATAATAATTTTAAACAGGAACTCTAAACTATTTCCACAATTTCAAAAAATCATTTTGCTTAAAATATAGTTATAGAAGATAAAATAAGAAAGCAGCCTTGCTCTCAATTTTAATAAATTCTCTGAACTTAACTATTTTGTATTTTCAAACTCTAAAGAATTTTATAGAAATTACCTTGATAGAAATTTAAAATATACTTACATTAGTCATAACCAAACTAAGATGAAATTATTAATTAAATACTCAAAAAAATCCACTTCTTAAATAATAGAGTTAGTGATAATGATGATGATAATTAGGTTTAAATCAACTGTATCTAATATTTATATTGTATCATGAATTATTATTTTTTTTATTATTGTATTAAGCAGCTTACACTATTCAATTTTAGTATTTTATGAAAACTCGAAATTTTAACCCTTTACCAGTGCCGATGATGAGGCTACGACCTCGAAACGTTCAAACCCAGATAAATAAAAATGCCTTGATCAAAATGGTGCTTGGTTTTCACCTGCTGGACCTGAAGCAGAGCAGTTGTCTAATTATGCCATTATCTTAACCGCACCTATTTGTCTTGGATATTTTTCCATATATATATATATATATATATATATATATATATATATATATATATATATATATATATATATATATATATATATATATATATATACTCGTATATATAGATATACCAAGGAGGCACCGTATACAGCGACCTAACAATAAGTCAAACCAGTCCAACAAGTCACCGTGTAGCACCATGGCGGAGCTTAGGCCCAGGATCGACCACAATTTTCACCCAGTTAAACACGGGGACCGTCGAAAAGGCTTGCAGCGTGTTCCGAGCCCGTAGTTGAGTCTGACGGTGATTTCATTGACTACTCCAATGAATAGTTCAATTCTCCAAGTCTTTAACATGTAACTTTGGTAAATATATCTGGATAAATGAACAATACGTGTTATTTTCTTTTATATTGAATTTGCGCTGCAAATTACCAACCGCACCCTGTAAGTATTGCTAAGTTGAGCATTCAATTATATAAGTCAATGAAATAAATAGGTTATTAAACTAATTTCTGAATCCAATAGTAAAATAAACAAAACGCAAATCAGATATACTTATCACAAAAGATGGAACATAATTACTGAGACAAATGATAATTTATATAACTATCATCTATGAGCCAGGTGTAGTAGATATATTTAATACAAAACATTTTAAATTGATATAGAAAATGTGTGCATTTATAGATAAGTGACTTGGCGCAATTTGGCCCTTGCAAAGTTTTTGATTAAGTTATCAAAGTTGATTTCTCTGAGGATGTCATTAAAGCCACTTAGTTGACTTAACCTATCATGAGACATTGTTGGGCAGTCTGTTTTTAATGAACTCCATTTTACTGAATGGACGTTCTCCAGAGAAGTTTATTACTACGAGCACAGAGTACAGTCACACCATTATCTCCACATTATGAAATGTGTCTGCAGCTTTCTTGTTTACCAACAGCTTGTATAGGAATGTCTCCGCCCTCTTTTCGATTTTTCCTCTTGAAGAAATTAAGCCAAGAAAGCTGCAAATTGTGCAAGTTCAACTCCTAGACTTGAATCTATATCGTTTTTGTACTCAGATACCAATTTTGTAAAAGTTGCTTCAATTTCCTGACAAGTCATAGACTTTTAGGCAAGAATCCAAAAAGTGAGATCAGGAACTGATCAATTGTTGGAAGGAAATTGTGAACACGAGTTTTTTCTTAAAGCAAGAGAGATGCTTCTTCTGATCATCTGAAATCTAATTGATTGAGTCGTTCAAAATGTTGGCGCTTGCGTGTTTGAGAATAATCCTCCCTCAGTTCCTGAAATTTCCTTTCCCTACTGCTCATAGACATCGAAGCCATTTTTTTTCTCTTACAAAAGATCCCAAGGACTTCAACATTGCTACTGCTGTGTTAGAATCAAGTTAAGGATCTTGTAACGTGTTGCTTGTTGCATCCACACTGCCTAGAATGTCTTGCCAAAACAACATAAAAGGCATGCATAAGCTTGCCCATCTTCTAATGAAAACTATTGGCTTTGTGCAAGAATAAGGAGAGAGAGAAAAGGAATCCCCCCCCCCTTATGACTTGCCTAGTTCGCCGTTGATCGCTCTAAATTCGTATACCCTATATACTGCGAAAATTAGAACAATGGAAAGACCATTAAGGGGGTATCGCGACTTCCCGCTATGGACCCTTATCGCGACCCAAGGCAATTAAGGAAGTTTGTTGGCGATGAATCTCTCTCCCCGTCTAGATAATTTCGGAGTATATATTCGACACTTCGAAGTTCACAGACAGATTGTGTCTGAAGCCGCCGTCCAGTACGTTATCCGTTAACGTCTTCGTTAGTCGAGAGGAAATCGACTACATTCTCGTCCAGAGATGAATTGAGTGATTGTCGAAGAGCCAAGGAAGAGCTAGTCGTCACTCAGTGTTATTCGTGGAGATAGTTTTAGGCGCGCTTCAACCCTTCTCACCACGTATTCGGATTTTAAGGATCGGAAAAGCCATCCCCGAAGCATCCTCCGTTTGCCTGTTAAGGATAAGAGGCCCCCCCATCTTAAATTTCTCGAAGTGGAATGAGCGTCCCGTGAGACGCCCACAATTTCAAGGTCGAACTTACCTCCCTGGTCCTAATCGCCGCACATCAAGGTAAAAGGGATTTAACCGCCGCTTCGTCACGTTCCTCCCACCTTTACCGGGTCGAACCTCAAGGATCCCTTTTGCTCTAGAACTTGCATAATTGTAAGATCGTTTCTTAATTAATTATCTCTCGGTTCAAACTTAATTGATAGTGTCAATCTTCTTAGCCGTGAACCGTCAATATTTAATTACATTGCCATTTAACTTGCCCTATATCTGTATGTAATCTTTAGTCCTATTAAAGTATACTTTTGTAGCCGTGTTTGAATATTCCTTGGCTAAGCAAGTTTGTATTTAAAGCACTCTTAAAGCCACCCCCAGTGGATCCTTAATTTCGGTTGGCCAGTAGGCTAGTGTGCGTATAACCGCGTACACCTGGTCATACCACGACATATATATATATATATATATATATATATATATATATATATATATATATATATATATATATATATATATATATATATATATATATATATATATATATATATAACTGGCGTTAGGTCTTTAGGTTTGTCAAAAATTCCACCCTACCTGATCTTTTGCTATTTCCTTAAAGATCATTATTTCCACTCTATACAGTTGCAAGTGTCAAGAATATTCAAGCAAAAATAATAGGAAATTATATTTTTAATAGGTAATTATATTTTTTTTTAGTTGAGCGTATTTACGTGGGTCAAGATACCACTAATTAAACGGCAAGAATAGCCGCCAAATTTTGGTTTTGCTGTTGTAAAATTACCTGAAGACTCAGTCCTGAGTCAGGTTCCCTCGTTAGTTATTTTATTTTACTGGTGTGCATAATTAATTGGAACCTTTAGTAAGTTTTTTTGGGGATTAATTGTTAATTACAAGTAGGCCTGATTAGTTAGGAAGAGCCTCACTTGTTCTGGTAAGCTTTCTCGTGTGCCGAAAGACGAACGCAGCATATTCAGGATGTCTTCGTTCGATCGTTCTCATAAGCACGGACAGATCATAGGACCATCAGGAAAGGATTTAATCGCTTAGGTTCAAGAGGAAGAACGAAACGAACGGGCAGAAAGGAAAGCACAGAGAGAAGCAGAATAAAGACAGAAAGGAGAAGAAAGACAGAGAAAAGCAGAAGACAGGAAAGAACAAACACAGAGAGAAGCAGAAGAGAGAGAGAAAAAATACGACAGCACGAGAGAGAATTAAGCCATGATCATGTCGAAATGACTTATGTGGGGTCACGTAACCATCAGCCACAAGCACCCTCGTCAAAACTCCCCACGTACAAAGACGGAGAAGATTTTTGTTCTTATCTGACCCACTTTGAAAAATATTCAAGGGAACAATTGGGATTTATAATCAGATGAAGTTGCCAGTCAATTCCCCCTCTTAAACAATCGTCAGCATGAAATCTTCATTTGTCTCCCCTCGGAAGCAACCCTGGGTTATTCAACCCTAAAAGCAGAGCTCCTCTCTGCTATTAATATAAATCCGGAGTTCTATCGGGTTAGATTCCGCTCGGCTAGGATACAGCCGGGACAAACGTTTAAGCAATTTGGGTTCACCCTTCGCTGCAATTTACAGTTTTGGCTGGACTCCTCACAAGTGACTAACGACTATGAGTCTATGGGAGAGGGGGGGGGGGGCTCTTGAAGGTCGTCCCTAATTATGGGGGAACCTTGAAGGTAATCGTGAGGGCAACCCAAGAGCCTTGAAAGCATGATGCTGGTTGACAGTGATGGTGATAGATTACCGAGTTATCGCATAATTTTTTGGCAAGGACTCCGGTTAATACAGATTGTCCGGTTGGTTTGCGTTGCCTTTCCTTATTTCCCACGAGAGTGATTTGTTGATTGCTATGGGGTACCTTAGGCCGAGGGGCGGTCTTATTCTAGCGACAGGGTCAAATAGCCCGGAGGATGGGGATAGACCACACCAGGGTAGAACACCGGCATTTCGGGACTTATGTAATCGCAAGGAATTGCGATTAACGAGGAGAATGCGCAACGGCTGTTTTCCGGATGAATAAGGCCTTGAAGCAGGGAGATTGAGGAACGTCAGGATATTGAAGTCAACAAAGCAAACATAGAATTATTATTGAACTACATCTTATTGCACTTCACAAAAGTTATTTAATTAAGTTTTAAATTCTAAGTTATGACATAAATCAAGTTCGAGGTCAAGTGCGAGCAAGGTCTAAAGGAGGCCGGACGAATAGAGCCTTTAAGAGTTACACCTTAATGTCTGCGTTATGTACACGACTATATACAAAGATGAATTACGTGAATCCGAGAGATGGGACTGAAATGATTTATAGCGCGATATATTGCTATATAAAACAGTAATCTATTTCTCCTGCTTGTTCTGGCTTCATACAGTTATATATTCAATTTAAGCCACGCCCTACAAGTTCCCCGTCCAACTAAGCCACACCTCCCTCTTATGTACCGGACTGTTGATTGGTCGGTATTAATATAACTCGACTTTTGATTGGCTACTGCCAAACATATTGATAAGGAAGGCACTCCGACTATTGGGTAAAATCCTCTGTGGGCGGTGGCATGTTGCCAGGAAGACAGCTTCCTAATCTGGATTCTGTTTACTTAATCGTGATAAGTATCCGTTTATTCTGGATTCTGCCTTGATTATTATGTTTGCCTAAGATTGCCTCGACCAACTCTAACAGAGATAACTGTGCTCCGTTTACTACTGTGTGACATTCTCGTAAACAGCGTTAACTTTACTTTTGTCTCTCTCTGTACTTATGTGTGTAGTGACTCTCGCGTGTGTCCTATTTTTGACGTACACGCCGGTCGCTACAAGTCATTAGTCTACTTTCTTTTAAAGGATTAACTCATGGCTACCCTTCCCCGAGAATTGAAGGCCTTCGTAAGTGATAGAAGAGCTTCTTCGTTTAAAGAGTGTGTAGAGGAAGCCGACCTTCACGCTTCCAGCCACGACCTGTATCCCAAGGTGATCAAGAAGAGTCACCCCTCGTCGCTCAAACATAAGTTTGGGCCTAATAGGTTCCATGCTAAGAATAATGGTAGCTTCGTGAAGATTCAGGCGCCCCATAAACCCAAGCCTCACCCTCAGCGTGAACAAAAAGACGTAAAGCCTCCAACATTCTCTTCTGCACCGTCTCACTATCCGCGTAAACCCATCTTATGCTTTACGCGTGGCACCCCTGGTCACCTTAGTTATAACTGCGCCCATAACTCGCAGCTAAGGACCACCCCTAATAAATAAGTACACCAGGTAACCACTTCTCTTCCTCCTAAGTCTTCTGCCTGGTCATCGCAGTCGCCACCTGCTCCCTCTCACTCGGAACAACAGGTAAATTTCCTGTTCGATAAGAGCTCCCCCGGTGGGCTCAAGTTTGAGAACGGTACGATAAATGGGTACTGAGTGTCAACCCTTGTAAGAGACACGGGTTGCACATCGATGGTAGTCTCGGACAAGCTGTTGCCCCCGTTAAGTGCAAAGCATAAGAGATTTACGATCATTCACGACTTTTTAGGTCATGCCACTAAGTTCCCTGTGGTAAAGTGCTACATACAGGGTCAGTATTTCACAGGATGGACCGATGTAGGCACCGTCCCGATAAAGCTTTGCTCTGTTCTTATCGGACAGAGCGCGCAGCTCTCCCCAAAACCCATCGCGCAACCAGTGATAACCAGGGCCCAAGCTACGAAAGATACCGTTACCCCGGACCTTTAACGTCCTTGTCAACCCCGGACATCGAGTTATCCAGTAATGATCACTTTGCCGAAAGTTCAAAACAATTGCCCTTCTTTGCAACCCCTGTGAGTGAAGGCCAGAAAAAAAGGAGCCCGAAATCGTTTGAGGGAATAGAAGAATTGACTACATAGAAAAAGATTCGTTGCTACATCGATCTTTTGTAGCACCAGATAACGCCACGGTCACTACCCTGTGTGTACCCGCGATGTATGTACGTCAAGTTCTGAAGATGGCTCACGGTGGGTTAATGGCTGGGCATTTCAGCCATAATAAGACGGGCCAGTGCGCCTTCAAATATTTTTTGGGGGCCCGGTGCTGCCAAAGAAATATCCGACTTTTGCAAGTCCTGTGACATCTGTCAAAAGTTCACCGCTAAAGGTCGTGTTGCCCCCGCTCCCCTTCATAAGATTCCAATCGTGTCTGAACCCTTCTTCAGGGTCACGATAGATTTGATAGTCCCTCTCCTTCCCCTGTCTAGTGAGGGACATTCCCATATTTTGACCTTCGTAGATTGTGCCACTCGTTTCCCGGATGCGGTCCCCTTGAGGAACACTGATAATATTTCGTTTGCAGAGGTGTTGATTTCTATTTTTTCCCCCGAGTAGGAATCCCGAAGGAGATCCTATCGGACAGAGGCCGTCAATTTACTTCAAAATTTATGGAGTATGTAGGAAAGCTTCTGCTAGTCAAACCCCTTTTCACCCCGCCTCAAATGGGATGTGCGAGAAATAAAACGGGACTCTCAAATCAGTTCTCAAGAAATTGTGCCACGTCCAACCGCGAGAATGGCACCGCTACCTCCCCGAGTCACATATTCATTTTCCCTTAGCTCACCACTTTCTCTACTGCCTTTTATGATCTGTCAGAGGCCAGAAGCCGAGTGTTCAAAATGGCGTGATGGTGAGTGAGTGAGACTGCATTTGAAAAAGCTCAAGGTGTCTAAACACTTCCAAACAAAATGTGCTATTTATGCACAGACAGATATTAAATGAAGACAGTTAAATACATTTAAATAATTACATATATAATTAGGGAAAGAGGGGCTGGGCTGATGTTGCCACAGCCTAACTTCGGCTGAATTGACGCCTCTGAAGTCACACTGTGATTCACGTCGGACAAGCGACTGTACTCGCATCAGTAATCCCCTTCAAAAGTGAGGTTAGCACCACACGCCATAACACCCCTCGTTTGGCCTCCCGGCTCCAATGTCTGCAGGAGAATCTCAAGCTATATCTCTTCAACATCTCCACTCGCAATCCAGGAACACTGCTACCAACGATGTAATCTCATTTCCCTGCATCTCTACGCGGGCCCTGCCGCCCCCCAAACAACACCCCCCTCACCCAGCACCACACAATTTGCCTAGGGTTGCTTTTAACCTTTCGTACTTTAGCGAAGATCTATCTCTCACTACAGTCCATTCACAAACCTACGTGCCTCGTGGCGTGTCTTCGTGACGGTCGTATTCTTCAAGTTTCTTTCAGTCATGTGACTGCTTCGTACGGTCCTTAGTAATCAGTGTACAGCAACAAGGCCAAAAGAGACTGCAGAGAAGCCATGGGAGCGAGCACAGGACGTAATTTGCTCATCCATCCAGACAACGATGCGCCTCAGGCTCAAACCTATGGCTTAGAGCTCCTCCGACAGCAAGCGGACCTCTTTAGGCGACGCGCTGAAATTCAAATCCGAAAGTTTTCTCATTTCAAAACTTCTAAAAATTAGACTCTGTGATAGAACGTGTTGAAGCTGCGTTTAATTTCAACTCCTATCCCGTATTATTTAAAACCACGATGCTGCCCACGTGCATCTTCGATTCGAGGCTTGGAGTCTTATCTCAGCTACCGGATGCCAATGTTTAAACAAGGAGGTTATCGTCCCCCCGTTCGCCCCCATACGCCGACCTCGCCAGATCGAGTTAGGCTTATGAACAGATAAGGCATTGTTCCCCGGCCCGGCTGTGCGTTCCCTCCAAGCTTCCACTCCATTTTCCCCCACGCCAAGGAGATGTCCTGGCTATTAATATGGAAACTTTACCACTAAGATCAGATTGGAGATCCAGATTTTCGTCGCGAAACATCACCACGACCCTCTCTCCCTTTGTGCGCCAAGGGACCTCGACCTCGAGATTCACCATCACTTGTCCAGAAGGAGGACAATATTCCTTGAGTGCCAAAGGTTCGAGCCTTTCCGACGCCAAGTCCCCAAGGCTTTCCCCCCCCTGTTGTTCAAGGAGAACAGCATTAGAACAGCCATTGTTCGTTTTGAGCCCTTCGCCAAGAAACGGTTCTCATCCCCCCCTGTTGTTCAAGGAGAACAGCATTAGAACAGCCAATGTTCGTTTTGAGCCCTTCGCCAAGAAACGGTTCTCTTCCCCCCCTGTTGTTCAAGGGAGAACAGCATTAGAACAGCCATTGTTCGTTTTGAGCCCTTCGCCAAGAAACGGTTCTCATCCCCCCCTGTTGTTCAAAGGAGAACAACATTAGAACAGCCATTGTTCTTGAGCCCGTAGACAAGAGACGGTTCTCATCCCCCCTTTGTTCAGAAGAGAACAAAGTAGAACAGCCATTGTTCTTCAAGCCGTTCGTCGAGTAACGGTTCTCTTTTCCAAGACGCCTCGTCAGGATCTTTTTATTCCCCCCCTTCGGCTGGAGCTCGCCAGCGGACCGAAACTCCTTTGCGCCACCTTCCACTGCACCACTAGTGCCAAAGTTACGTAAGCCAAACTTCACCTTTGAGTATTGCTCCCTTTTGTCAATTCTATCCTGTGCTTTAAATTGTTATCGAACCATCCCATCTCTTTAACTCTATATTTGTTTTACCTTTTTTTTAATCCCTTAAATCCTTGGATTAGCCCGAGTCTCCACGACCCTTTCCATTCTGTTTATGTCAATATTTTCCGTTTTGTGTATTGTTTATAGTTATTATTAATAAAACTCTATTTTATTAATGATAGCAATATTATTATCCTTGAGCTCAGTTCCACTTCTTAAGCATATCGAAGATACATAATATCGGCCGCCAGACAGTAACGCACTCTAAAGATAATTAAGGAAGTTCCCTCAACGAATAGTGATATATATATATATGGTATCGTCGGGAGTCATTCTACGACAGACTCAAGCCCAACGGTCATTTGCGCGATTGTTTCTGTTATGTAGGAACGGTCATGTAAGTCATTTTGTCTGTAACTTCTCTTTCTTCTCACTTTCAACCTTTCCCCTTCAGACACAAAACTCAAAATTGAAATTATCTATACTTTTCAAATGAAAAGAAACAAAACCTCACTATCGACAAAACACATACACGGTACCCTGCCATGTATACCAGTGTACGTCTTTTCACAGTCATTCCAGACCATCTTTTCCAATCTTGAGGCTATATTGTATACCTCCCGTGTACACATGTAAGCGTTTTCTCAAAGCTAACGACGAGCTATATAATTAAAGGTACGACCGCTATCAATCTCTCAAACTACCGTTCAACTATTCACTCAAACAATTAATTAAAATTCAACGATTGATCTCTTCATTCCAGCCATATCAAAACCGACTCCATTTCCCCAATTTCCCCTCATTTCACTTCCTTCACCAAACCTTACAACCCGCTGCCAACTAAAGGCTATAAATCTTCCCTTTGCCTTTTGAGGGACGCAATGTCTTAAAAGACAGTGCGTCGGTCAAAGGCCAGTCCATCACCGTGAGATTGTTTTCCCGGAACCATGGTATAATAGACGTAGGCTTGTGGAATGGGGCTGGCAAATCATATTCCTGGCCTTTCTGAATAGGTATCGGGATAAGGGCAGCATTTAATATCTCAGACAGCTTGGTACTCTGAATTCATGGAATCATCACAAAGGGTGAAATGTCACAAAGCCGAACTTGATAGACCCCATGCCATTACAGAGCGGCAACTGTTATTGGCACTATGGACTCTCGAATCCACCTATGATACGTCAGTAGGGACGTATCATAAGATACGTCCCTACTGACGCAAGGTCAAGTTGCAGTAATACCTGCTCTAGCCAGTCGACGTCGCTTCTGCTAAATGTTGATCAGCGGCTTCTGGTGGGCTTTATTTACATGACATGAGGTCTTGCGCAAGCAACCTGCAACGGACTGTTCTGATGTTCTGGTGGGCTTTACATGACATGAGGTGTTGCGCAAGCAACCTGCAACGGACTGTTCTGATGTTCTGGTGGGCTTTACATGACATGAGGTGTTGCGCAAGACGCCTGCAACGGACTGTTCTGATGGATGTATTAACCTGGGGGCACTTTATTCATTCGCGTTGCAGCAAGACTGCGGTTTTCTTACGAATCTGGAGGCTGATGAGACGTTTGGTTGTTTTGTTTTTTAAAGAGCCCATCTGGCGACTAGCTACTAGGTCAAAAGTCATCATAAGCATATTAAAGCAAAATACTAGGCTAATTAAAAAAAAACAAAGCAAAAAAGCAAACAGAAGGAGGAAGCACACTTTGGTGTCGGGAAAACGCCAGCCTCCTGCCCGCACATGAACATGCGACATGCTGGGTTTATGGACATGTAGGAATTGGGGTGAATGAGGGCGCCAAAGAGTCCGTGAGAGTTGGGCGAAAAGACCGTCGTTTCGCTCTTCCTCACATCGATTACATGGCAAGAATACGGGCTTTCCTCCGGGCGGCTTGGCAAAGAAGATGGGAGACGGTAGAGGGGTACTTAATGTTGCGTGCTATTGCTCCGCGACTTTTCCCATGGACCTACCCCACAATGCCGCGATGGCTTCAGGTTGCTTTCTGTCGTCTCCGAATTGGACACACTCGCGGGACGCACCGCCATTCGATGGATTTTTTAAAATTTATGGAGTCCATCTGGCGACTGCCTAGTTGGGCATAAATCACCGTACTCACCATAGCCTACTAATAGGCTACATTAAAAACAAATAATATGTAAACAACAAATAACGATAAAAAAGAACAGAGGCTAAAAAAACAATATATATATTTTTTTTAAAGCAAAAGGCAATAAGTAGGAAGCGCGCTCAGGCATCAAAGGTAGGCCGGACTTTCCCTGGCGCAAGAACATTCGACCTACAAAAAACCCCAAATAAAGTACAAGAGGCCAGCCTCCTCCAAAAAGTCGTATAGTACACAAATCTATGTGTACGAACTCGTCACGAGAACAAGGGACAAGACCCCGCTGGTTCTGGTTCCGGGAGGGGTAAAATGAGCAAAGATCTCCCAGACTGGGACATTCAACAAGAATAAGCCGAACAGTGTAGGTGACGACGCAGTCTTCACAGTATGGCGCAGGCGAGCATTCCATTAAATGGCGGTGCGTTCCGCGAGTGTGTCCAATTCCGAGACGACAGAAACCAACCTGAAGCCGTCGCGGCATTGGGAGTAGGTCCATGGGAACAGTCTCGGCTCAATATAACGTAACCTTAAGTTCCCCTCCACCGTCTCCCATCTTCTTTGCCAAGCCGCCCATAGGTCGGCTCATATTCCTGGCATGTAATTAGTGTGAGGAAGAGCAAAACGCTGGTGTGGTCGCCCAGTCCTCGCGGACTCTTCGGCGGCATCATTCTCTGCAATTCCTACATGTCCAGGAACCCAGCATAAGATAATCTCTACATCCACCCAGCTCGCAGAAACCGTAGCGTCACGGATATCGCGAACCAGGGAAGGCGGAGATTCCAATGCTCGGAGAACACTCAGCGCACTTTGTGAGTCGCTATAAATCACAATCGGTCTCCGAACCGGGAACGTCGCGTTATCTCACGTATCGAGCGGTGTATTGCAAGCAGTTCGGCCGTGAAGACAGACGGGGCGCCTGGCAGAGCCCCGCTGACTTCAAACAGAGGGGATACGGCGTGGAAGCCGACCCCCTCTTGGGACTTGGAGCCATCTGTATTAACTGGTTCGGTTCCAGTGCGACACGAAGTGTGCTCCAAAAATGCCGAACTCAGTACTCCAGGCGCTGTAGAAGCTTTTGGAGCAGATACGTGGCAACAAATAGTAAAATGTGGTATCTTCAGTGTGTCGAACTATGAAGAACCAGGGGCGCCACCTACACGAGAGCTATACCAAGCTGCGAGAATTTGTCTCGAATCCTTTTGACTTGCCTCCACACCTCTGCTAGAGGGGTCTTTGCGTTAAGTAAGACACGTATTTCCGCCAGGAAGAGCGGCGGGTGTGCTTCGAAATATATCGGAACCTAGCCCTAGCGCGAAGGAATTCACCCAAAGTGAAATTGTTCGGGCGGCGCTTATAGTGCATGTAGGCATAACACTTCTGTTTGAGGGCCGCCATACACTCAGCTGAAACCACGGGAATGGCCGGCGTGCCAAACGTTCTAGGGATAGTAGTCAGGCCCACGGCAATGAAGTCGCCAGAAAACTCAACGGCCTCATCAACTGAACTAAACTCCACGACTGAAATGCGGACTACCGTGCCCGCGCCAAGCACCACCGGGGCGGGCTTTCGGGTGGCAGCAGCCCAGAAAATGATATTTGATTGGGAAAGTGATCACTACCATGGAGGTCATTGTCCACCCCTCACTCAAAATTAGATCGAGAAAGGAAAATGAAGCGGTTCTCGGGCAGTGATGCGTCAACTCATCCACAGTTAGGACACCTATCTCCAGCTCGTTGATTACGTCGGCAAGAACTTGACCCTGGGGATTAATCGATTTGTCTCCCCAGAGTGGGTATCTGACGTTCAGATCTCCGAGCAAGAGAAAGGGCCTCGGCAACTGTGCCACGGAGGGGCGGAAGTCCCCCGCGTCGAAGTCAGCTGACGGTGGAATGTACGCAGAATTAATAGTATACCTCCTATCCAGGTGCAGCTGTACAGCTACTAACTGAAGGAAGGTATCTAAAGCAAATAGAAGAACTGAGATATCCTGCCGGGTGTAGGTGGCGCATCCCCCTGCCCAGCTTCTATCCCGTGGTCGTGGGGTGGCAAAACCTTTATACCACGGGAGAGTGGGCAAGGGGCACGCGCCCAGCATGGTCTGCAAAAAGATACTTAATGGGAACGGGACGAGACGAGCCTCCGCAGCTCCTCCCAGTTGGCTCGGAGTCCACGGCAATTCCAATGGAGGAATATGCTCTCCAGGCCTAGCCAGAGAAGATGCGTAGGTCATCTTCGAAGAGAAGACCCTCAATTGAATGGCCGTACGCTTGCCGGAGGCAGAACTAGGGGCTCTGTTGGCCGGACAATGCGCTTAAGGCGCTGTCGCCTTCGTTGACTTACCGGGGGATGTTTGGCTCGCCATGCGAGTCTTTTCTTCCCTCCGCCTCGAAACCTTAGGCGAGCGGGGCGGTTTGAGGCGCGTGGCTTTCTTTCGGAGGATCCACCATCTCCGAGCCACCCAGTCTACCCCTGGGTGTGGGCGAAGGAGCCTAAGCTCATTTAGTCTTGTCCTCATTTCGGGGGGCAGCTTTAGGAACCCCGTAAGATGACCTCACGACCCTCTTCAGGGGTGTTGCCCCCTGTGAATCTAACGACTCGGTGGAGGCGCGCGGCCGTTTCGCCTTACAGGAAACGGTCACACTGGGGGAAGGGAGGAGATCTCTGGTTTTAGCTGGGGCTAGGTGTAAACCCTTTGTGCTGCCAGCTTTACCAGGAGAGGGCTCGGGGTGGGTAGAACACACAGAAGGGTTCCGAATGGGCGCGGAAACGACCGTGCTCGTAGGCCAGGAGGGGCCAGGAGCAGAGGGTGTCTTTCTCAAAATTGAGGCATAGGACGTCCTAGGCAGCGCCGGGAGCGCCAGGACCAAGTCCTTAGCCTCGCGAAATGAGAGACGATCCTGAGCCTGAACAGCCAGGAATAAACCCGCTTCTTTCCTCCGCCGGTAGGAGCCCCTAGGTCAGATCGACCGGCCTCAGCAAGATCCTTCTCTGAAATGGAAAAGGTATTGGCTGTCATAGGGGTACCAGACGGGGGAGGAGATCCATCCTCTCCTTGTAAGGCCTCGAGGGCCCGAGCCGTCTGAGGAGGTCCTTGCACAGGGGCGGACTTAGGTTCAGTGCTTGACACAGATTTGACCCCATGGAAGGTCCTGCCATCTGAATCTCGGTCACCTCAGGGACCAAGTCAATTTCAAGGGGGGCTCCACTTGGCCACCTTCCCCTAAGACATCACAGATCCCATTCGAGGTTCTTTTTTTATCTTCCAATGCCGGCGAACCGGCATCCGTCGAGGAAGAGAGGGGGGCAGATACACTGGCCCCATGCAAACTTGTCGCGCACGCCTGCAGGACATTAAGGGGCACTTGCCACCGGGCCCTGGCGTACTTTGCTTCCCTAATTGGGTTGGCCCTATCAAGCCGCCCCAACCGGGAGCGGTCAATTATGAGCTACCTGCCTGCTTTCTTGGCAGTCCCCTTGGAAAGTAAAAGGGGAACTGCCGTTGGAAATAGTGACAGAGAAGGGAGTGAGGTGGAGTCACCTGCACCCGTAGGCAAAGGAGAGAAGTAAGCCTCCTCTCCGGTAGACGAAATTTGGAGGGTCCCCTGACAGAGCACTGAAGGCGGCTTCGGTGATGGTAGAGGGGAAGGTAAAGGGAGATATTTTTTTATTGACTTATCATTGGGCATGGTGACCCATTGTAATTCACAGGATGCCCACGCTCATCACCTCACGCAGAAGCCCGCTCTGCGAGTGGTGAATACGGGGTGGGAAGAACCAGCTGCCACCATTTGAGGCCACTCCTCCTGCCTAGTGACCTGGCAGCCAATCACCATTGCGGCACCACTTTAGGCACGGCGTAAAAAAAAATGATAGTTAGTGAAAGGAGAAAGAAAGAGGATGTGAAGAAGGTGAAGGTGGGAGTGAAGTAGGTTGTTAAAAACCCATCATTCCAAACCGGATCTTAGGGGGTGAGGAGGCGTTGTCCCCTCCCCACTGAGCTCCGTTCCGGCATGGTTGGCTGAGAGGAAGCTGGACGATGTCTACCCTGTGAAATTAGAGGCCGACCAGAGAACGTTGTGGGAGAAGTTGTAAGGAAAATGAGGAAGCAGGGTAAGAAAACAGGGTGTCAGAAAGGAGAAGAGGCTAAGCTGGGGCTGGACGGGGCTAGGAAGGCAAATCACCGTTCCCCTTACGAGGAAAAAACTAAGAGAAGCCTAAAGGGGTTTGTTAGCGGAAAGGGAGAGAGAGGCTAGGATAGAGCCAGGGCGGCGAGTACCATCAGCACGACGGTCAGAATAATATATCGCCGTGCCCCTTACGGGAGCGGGGAAATGGGTCATATTCGGTTGGTAATCATACATCTTTTTTCAGGATTGAGTGCGTTTGTGCATGTGAGTGTGTCCGTATCTGTGAATACTAGTAAAAAAGGGCCAGGATGAGCCAATCACCCTAAGAGGGCTCCGTTTGCCGTTTAATCTAGATTAATGTATGAAAGGAATATCAAAACTAGTTAATGAAAGCTTCTAATTTCTCTTCCCTTTAACTCAAGTTACAAAAAGGCAAAGAAAAAAAAGAATTCTTTGGATCCCTCTGCCAAATGGCACACAAACGTACACATGCATAAACACATATAAGAACAAACGGTATCTCAAATACAGACGTGCATAAAAGAACGCAAGTTTTACAGAGAAAGTCGAGGTGTTGAACTCGACAGAATAGTGGGATCCTTACAGGAAACAAACTCCACACCCCTTCTTTTCCGAACGCCAGAGTAGATGTAATGGTGGCCTAATTCGAGTGTGTGTCAGTTTCATTCTTGCACATTAAGTGTGTCAATTCATCCATAAACTACACACTCCAGTTGCTATTTAAGAGAAAATCTCCAAGTGCGAAACACTGTCGTCCAATATCATGTTTAATCAACGATGAAAATTGGAAGCTTAGGTTCGATTTGCGGGGGGCGAATGTTGGACGGTTTTGACTTGAAAGAAACACAAGTGAATTCTGTGAAAATATCCACGCATTATCCCCAATTGCTTTTTAATCAAATAAAACCCATGCACACATCCAAATTAAGGGATGACTTGTTTGAAAGAAAGCAGAAAACAATGGTGTGACTCAGTACGACGTAGCGATCAAAGAAGTAAAAAGAGTGGATTAAAAATAAGAAAAAGAAAAAACCCTCACAAATATTTTGAGAAATTTAGACCGGCCGTAAATAGAACGGACTCCTATATAAAATAAGAATATTATTATATTAACTTTGTATCCTACAGCTACAGTAATCCTATTTCAAAATAACTATTTCTTTCCTTACTACATAGATTTAACTACATAAATTTGGTTTTACTTTTATTTGGGTAGCCATACCTCAAATACAGGGTGTTCGGGCTATATTTGACAGTTTGCATAACAGAAACCTCCCCCTGCAATATCTCAGAAAAAAAAGAAATATTTTAAAAAATTCAAAAATATCAACAAAGAAATCCTGCCACATGCTTATATTGCGAGATGGAGAGGGGTCATTTTAGAACCCCCTCTAAGTCCTTAATCCTTAAAGGACCCCTAGAGCTCAAGATCTATGTACAAGTCAACTAACATACCATTTCCAAAATTTACTTCACGAATACTGGAATAAAAACCGTTTTTAATAATTCAGTTAATGTCGCGCGGTGTCTCACAATGACCGCACGCGACGGGTTAGGGGTTACTAAGACAAAGCCTTATACTTAAGCTGCATAATGATGCAATTGCATATAATACTATGCAACTTTTGAGAATATGTGTTCATAAGACATAAAAAAATACCGCAATAAATTTGGTGGATTATAATGCAACGCCGAAAGGTGGGAAACAGATTATGAAGACCTTCAAGAATAAAGACAGGGTATTCATAAGCTTAAAGTACTGATTACACAGGTATTCAAGTTAGCAGTAAAATCAGGATATTTCTAACCACATAAACACAGACACAGACATACACAAAAACCACGCCATCTCTATAAAGGGTGCATTTGGGCCCAAAAGAACATAGTTTAACCTCTCGTTTCCTTGCAACCATCTCGCTTTTATTACGACCTCACTCTTTTTGCTCTAACCTATACATGTTCTCATCCATACAAGCTCCAACCCATACGTGTCTTAGCAATTTACTATATATTCGTGTGGCGTCGGGAAAATGACGTTATTTAGCCAATTTTTTTTTCATTTGTCTCTCGTCACAATTCTTTGGCCCAAATTTCTGAAATTGAAACACGAAAGCAGAAAAATGCGTTTGCCACTCCCCCCCCCCACACGTTTCCCAACCCCACAGATCCCCCAACTCCATATTTAGTTTCCGTTTCAAAATAGAATATATTTCCTTTGCAGAGACTTGTTTCGCGCCAAATTCTCTCTTGGAATTTTTTTGAGGTATTGCGTCTTAAGAGAGAGAATTTGAATGGAGTGGGTAATAAAAAAAAGTGTAATGAGCATTTGAGCAAATAATTTTGCTCCCCGACAAGCTCGTAGAAGTCATTGGGTAGAAATGTTGAGAAAATTGTCTTTGGGCTGAGAGAAATTGGTGAATTTTCAAGTGCTTGAATGAGAATCTCTCATGGCGGAACGAAAGTTCTCTCCGATATTTACATATATGTATTTTCAAATAAAAATAGTGGAATTTATGCATCTATTTAATTATCAATATAGTCTCCAATGCATTCGATAACCGTATTACATCTGGCAACAAGCTCACACATATTAAGCTTATAAAAATCCCTTAGGTTTTGATGTGAAATAGGAGATTAATACCACCTTGATGTTTGTCTAAGTTCATCATAATGATTCTATAAACTCATCATGGTTTGCCTTGCTATGGCTGACGTACACTTGTAGGCATTTACTGAAATACGGATGGCAAAATCCTTAGACTGTCTATAGACAAATTTTGTTGCTTCTATTTCCATACTCAGGGGGTGGAGTAAAAATACAATGGATCTAGTGACAACCGCGCGTCGTAAAACAGAACGAAATGCGATCAAACTAATCCATAAAGTGGACGTGACTCCACTAAATTATATAATAATCTCATGATACGCAAATGCCAACTCTAGTTCTAATCCTCTTTAAATCCTATCCTCAAAGTACCACTTTCCTGATATTTTAGTTCCTGACCACTCATTATACAAGCTGCATCTTGCTACTTCGAATCCAAGTGTTTGGACCAAATATTTTAGTTCATGGCCGCTCTCTATTTAAGCAGCATCTTGACACTTCGATTGCAAGTTTCTTGACCAAATATTTTAGTTCATGGCAGCTCACAATTTCAGCTCCATCTTGGAACTTTGATTCCAAGTTTCTTTACTAATTATTTTAGTTCACCACTCAAGGTTAACTTGCCAACCTACTCAAGTGTTCCCGGTTCCCTCCACACCCTTTGTGATAGAACGGGTTGAGGCCGCGTTAATTTCAACCACTATCACATGTTATTTAAAACCACGATGCTCCCCACGTGCATCTTCGCTTTGAAGCTGGGCGCCTTATCGCAGCCACCTGAGTCAATGTTTAAACAAGGAGGTTTATCTTCCCCCGTTCGCCCCCATACGCCGACCTCGCCAGATTGAGTTAAGCTTATGGGAAGATAAAGCTTGTTCTCAGGCTCGGCTGTGCATTCCCTCGAAGCTCCCACTCCGTTGTCCTCCACGCCAAATGAGTGTCTCGACTATTTAGATGGAAACTTTACCACTAAGATCAGATTGGAGATCCAGATTTTCGTCGCGAAACATCACCACGACCCTCTCTCACCTTGTGCGCCAAGGGACCTCGACCTCGAGATTCACCATCACTTGTCCAGAAGAAGGACAATATCCCTTGAGTGCCAAGGTTCGAGCCTTCGTGACGCCGAGTCCACAAGGCTTCCCCCTTGTTGTTCAGAAAGAGAACAACATTAGAGCCCGTTGACAAGAGACGGTTCTCACCCCTCCCCTTAGTTGTTCAGAGGAGAACAACGTAGAACAGCCATTGATCGTTTGAGCCCGTTCGCCAAGAAACGGTTCTCACCCTTCCCCTGTTGTTCAGAAAGAGAACAACGTTAGAACAGCCATTGTTCGTTCGAGCCCGTTGACAAGAAACGGTTCTCACCCCTTTCCCTGTTGTTCAGAAGAGAACAACGTAGAACAGCCATTGTTCGTTTGAGTCCGTTCGCCAAGAAACGGTTCTCATCCTTCCTCCTTGTTGTTCAGAAGAGAACAACATTAGAACAGCCATTGTTCTTGAGCCCGTAGACAATAAACGGTTCTCACCCCCGCCCCCTGTTGTTCAGAAGAGAACAACGTAGAACAGCCATTGTTCTTTTGAGCCGTTCGCCAAGAAACGGTTCTCACCCTTCCCCCTTGTTGTTCAGAAGAGAACAACATTAGAACAGCCATTGTTCTTGAGCCCGTAGACAAGAGACGGTTCTCACCCCCCCTGTTGTTCAGAAGAGAACAACGTAGAACAGCCATTGTTCTTCAAGCCGTTCGTCGAGAAACGGTTCTCATTCCCAAGACGCCACGCCAGGATCATTTTATTCCCCCCCTTCGGCTGGAACTCGCCAGCGAACCGAAAATTCCTTCACGTCACCTTCCTCTGCACAACAAGTATAAATTACGTAAGCCGAACGTTACCTTTGAATATTTAACCCTTTTTGTCAACTCTATCCTGTGCTTTAAATGGTTTAGCGAACCATCACCTCCCTTTAACTTTATATTTGTTTTACCTTTTTAAATCTTTTAATCCTCGGATTAGCTCGATTTCTCACGACACTTTCCAATTCTCTGTTTATGTCAATATTTTCCGTTTTGTGTGTTGTTGGTAGTTATTATTAATAAAACTCTATTTTATTAATGATAGCAATATTATTATCCTTGAGCTCAGTTCCACTTCTTAAGCATATCGAAGATACATAATATCGGCCAGCCAGACATCCACGCACTCTAAAGATAATTAAGTAAGTTCCCTCAACGAATAGTTATATATGGTATATCGTCGAGAGTCCATTCTACGACACCCTTCTAACGATTGTTTACAAGAAGCGTAGAAAAACCACAAGTCCTCTCCCATGCCCCCCCCCTCCTCCTCCCAAGAAGATATATTGGGGGTGGCACCTATGAAAAGCCCATTATGGGGTTCGTTGTCTTTATGATCAATTGGTTGGACAGAATCCTGAAACAACAGTGGGAGGAACTCTCGTTAGCGTCGTGGTTAAGAAGTTGGGTTTCTAGCGTCTAGGTGTCGGGTTTAATCCTAAGCGAAGGCGGACACAAACATTAGCGTACTTATAGGTCTGGCCAACGATTGTGGGCGCGCTGTACTTACCCTCGCGGGCGTAGGTAGAATTTATATAGATAATTATCAAATCACCACTGCCTGTTCCCGCCCGACTTCACAGAACAATACATACTCTTACTTCTACTCTATTCCAAGAAATCCTGCCAATGGGTAGGTGCAAACACATACCTCTGACGCGGGGCCTCCTTCCTCCGGGGTATGATCCTACCTGATTGCTGTTTGTTATCAAAACCCCAAAATAACTTCGGGCACCTCCCCCCCCCCCCCTAGAAGCAAGGATCGACTGCTTCTTGTCCCCTCGAGTTTGCGGCGATTGTCATATTGATCTTTATGTAGGTTTCGATATCCGGTCGGTCGGTCCACCCTGGCCAAGATTTTTTTTTTATTTTTTAATTTATAGAGCCCATCTGGCAACTGCCCACTTGGGCATAAGTCGCCGAAAAACACGACAGCCTAGAACTAGGCTACTTTAAAATAAAAATATAAAAACTTAACAATGATATAAATTGGAAAAACTTAACAATCAGGAAGCAATCTCCGGCAGCGGGGGGAGGTCCCCCTCACCCCGGTGCAGGAGAGTGCAACCTACAAACAAAACAATAACAAAAAAAGAACCTTAAATAAAGGGGAGAAGCCCGGCCTCCCCCAAAAGTCAACAAGTCCACAAGTCAATGTGCACGAATCTGTCCCGAGTACAAGGGACAGGCGGTAGCGACCCCGCCCATCCCGGTACCGGGACAGGTATCGTGCGCGAAGATCACCCAGACTGGGACATTCGACAAGAATGAGCCGAACAGTCTGGGGGACGACGCAGTCGTTGCAATAGGGCGCAGGCGCGCGCTCCATCAAATAGCGATGCGTCACACGAGTGTGTCCGATTCGAAGACGACAGAAAGCAACCTGAAGCCGCCGCGGCATTCGGGGATAGGTCCATGGGAACAGTCGCAGTGCAATGGCACGGACCTTAGGTTCGCTTCGACCGTCTCCCATCTTCTTTGCCAAGTAGTCCGAAAAGCTGCCCGTATTCCTGCCATGTAGTCGGTGTGAGGAAGAGCGAAACGCTGGTCCGGTCGCAGAGTCCTCGCGGACTCTTTGGCGCCCTCATCAGCGCTCATTCCCCGCAATTCCTACATGTCCAGGAACCCAGCAGAAGATAATCTCGACATCTGCCCGGCTCGCCAAAACCAGGGCGTCACGGATATCGCGAACCAGGGGATGCGGAAATTCCAATGCCCCGAGAGCACTCAGGGCGCTTTGTGAGTCGCTATAGATCACAATCCGGTCTCCGAACCGGGCACGTCGCGTAATCTCCCGTACCGAGTGGTGTATTGCCACCAGCTCGGCCGTGAAGACAGACGCAGCTGAGTTCAAACAGAGGGGATACGGCGTGGAAGCCGACCCCCTCTTGGGACTTGGAGCCATCCGTATACACTGGCACGGTTCCAGCGTGACACGATGTGTGCTCCAAAAAGGTCGAACGCATTACTCCCGGCGCAGTATAAGCTTTGGGAGCAGAGGCGTGGCGACAAATAGCCAAATGTGGTACCCTCCAGGGTGGCGTCCTGGGCAGAACCAGGGGCGCCACCGGCCCGAGAGCTATATCTACCGTTCGAAGGAGTTTCCTGGCCCTAAACCCAAAGGCCTTAGGGTATGACTGGCGTCTCTCGGCAGCATAGGCACCATCGAGATCAGCTGCAGATGCAGTGAGAGCTGTTGGCGACTGAGGGAGGCGCTGGGCTCGCGCGTACAGGCGAGTGATGCACTGCACGCGGCGCAGAGCGAGTGGCAACTCCCCAGCATCGACCAACAGGCTCTCAATGGGGGAAGTGAGGAAGGCACCGGTCGCAAGGCGAAGGCCGGTGTGGTGGATCGAATCCACCTTCCGCAATAAACGCTCGGCTGCAGATGCGTAAAACTCACATCCGTAGTCGAGTTTTGAACGAACAAAGGATCGATAAAAAAGTAGGGCAGTAGCCCTATCAGCGCCCCAAGCGCTGAACGTCACGGAACGGAGAATCTCCATGGCGCGGGTACAAGAGACCCTAAGGCTGCGAATATGAGCCTCCCAGGTGAGGCGTCGGTCGAATACAAGACCAAGGAAACGGTGCGACTCCACCACATCCAGGCGCACCCCATAAAAAAACAAATCTGGGTCTGGGTGAAGCCGTGGATGGCGGCAGAAGTGCACCACCTTAGTCTTGGCCAAAGAAAACCAAAACCTGTGCGCTTCGAAAGCGAGAGACGCGGTTCAATGCCTGTTGGAGTCGATGCTCCAGAGTTGGCATCTGGGCCGCGCCAAAAGAAATCGAAAGGTCGTCCACGTAGAGCGTAGCAAGAACATCTTGTGGTAGCACCGAGGTGATGCCGTTGATGCTCAGGGCAAAGAGTGTGACACTGAGGACACTTCCCTGCGGGACACCCTCTTCCTGCTCCTTTGGGCCAGAGAGGGCTTCCCCCACCCGTACGCAGAATCGACGATCTCGCAAAAATTCAGATATAAACATTGGGAGGCATGCCCTCGCCCCCATCGTTTGGAGAGTCTCCATGATACCGTATCGCCATGCGGTATCATAGGCCTTCTCCAGATCGAAAAACACCGTGACGTAGTGCTGTCTACGAAGGAAAGCCTCGCAGACGGCATTTTCCAGTCGGAGCAGAGCATCCAACGTGGAGTGGATCTTGCGGAAGCCGCACTGTGCGGAAGACAGATGACCTCCGCTGTCCAGGAAAAAAGCTAATCGAACATTTACCAATTTCTCCATCAACTTGGACACACAAGAAGTTAGAGAAATTGGGCGGAAACCGGTCGGAGTAGAGTGATCTCTCCCCGGTTTGCGATAGGCGAGCACAGTAGCGATTCGCCAGGGGTCTGGGAGAAGACCTTCCACCCCGATCCTGTTGAACAAATCTAACAGACATCCATGCCTCGCTTACCCAGGTGTCGAAGCATGGCGTACGGGACATCGTCCGGACCATGGGCGGTGTCCGCGCACGAAGCGAGAGCGGAACGCAACACACTCACAGTAAACCAGTCGTTGAAGGGTTCTCCGCCTCTGGAGGTAAAGTCCAGCCGGCGGCCTTCCGCGACATCACGACGTCCATTGAATGCTAGTGGAGCAGCATCACGACTAGAGAATGCGGAAAAAGCGGTCGCTAAGGATTCCGCCACGGACGCGGGGTCCGAGATTGCGGTCCCATTCTCCTGGAGAACGAGAGGGGGGTCCTGCGAGAACTTGCCCCGAATCCTTTTGACTCGCTTCCACACCTCAGCTAAAGGGGTCTTCCTGTTAAGTGAAGACACGTATGCCCGCCAAGAAAAGCGGCACGCGTGCTTCGAAATATACCAGAACCTAGCCCTAACCCGACGAAATTCAGCGACAGTGAAATCGTTCGGGCGGCGCTTATAGCGCATGTAGGCATAACGCTTCTGTTTGAGGGCCGTCTCACACTCGGCCGACCACCATGGGAGTGGTCGGCGTGCCAAACAGCCAGGCATCATAGGAATAGTAGTCAGGCCCACGGCGATGAGGTTGCCGGAGAAGAACTCAACGGCCTCATCTACCGACCTAAACTCCTCGACTGAGATAGAGAATTCAGTCATTTCCTGAAATGCAGACCAGTTGCCCTGAAAATGATATTTGAATGGGAAAGTGATCACTACCATGGAGGTCATCGACCACCCCCCAATCAAAATCAGGCTGTGCATCCGAAGAGCACAAAGATAGGTCAAGGCAAGAAAATGAAGCGGTTCTCGGACAGTGATGCGTAAACTCATCCACGTTTAGGGCACCCATCTCAAGCTCTTCGATTAGATCGGCAAGGACTTGTCCCCTGGGATTTATGGAGTAATCTCCCCAGAGAGGATGCCTGCCGTTCAGATCTCCAAGCAAGAGATAGGGCCTCGGCAACCGTGCCACGACGCGGCGGAAGTCCCCCGCGTTGAAGTCAGCTGACGGTGGAATGTACGCAGAAATGATAGTATACCTCCTATCCAGGTGCAGCTGCACAGCCACTGCCTGAAAGGAGGTATCTAAAGAGAAAGGAAGAACGGAGACATCATGCCGGGTGTAAACCGCGCATCCCCCAGCCCAGCCATCCCGCGGTGGTGGGGTCGCAAGACCCTTATACCCCAGGAGGGCGGGCAGGGGGCACGCGCCCCACATGGTCTCCTGCAAAAAGATAGCTAACGGGGAACCGGACGAGACGAGCCTCCGCAGCTCCTCCCAGTTGGCCCGGAGTCCACCGCAATTCCATTGAAGGAAGAGGCCCTCCAGGCCTAGCTCGGAGGAGACGCGGGGGCCCTCCTCGAACTGAAGACCCTCACGGGAATGGCCGTACGCTTACCGGGGGCAGAACCCCAGGCGCTGTTGGGCGGACAAAGCGCTGAAGGCGCTGTCGCCTTCGAGGACTTATTGGGGGAGGTTGGGCTCGCCATGTGAGTCTTTTCCTCCCTCCGCCTCGAAACCTTAGGCGGGCGTTGCGGATTCGGAGGCATGGGGCCCTCTTTTCGAGGAACCACCGTCTCCGAGCCACTCGCTCCACCTCGGGGTGTAGGCGAAAGAGCCGAGGCTCCTTTGTTGCTGTCCTCCTTTCGGGGGACAGCTTTAGGAACCCCAGGAAACGGTCACGCTGGGGGAAGAGGGGGGAGCCCTGGTTTTAGCCGGGGCTGGGTATGAACCCTTTTTGCCGCCAGCTTTACCAGGGGAGCGCCCGGGTTGGGTAGAGCCCGCAGAAGGGCTCCGAATAAGCGCGGAAACAACCGTGCTCGTTGGCCTGGATAAGCCAGGAGCAGAGGGTGCCTTTCTAACTACTGAGGCATATGACGTCCCAGGCAGAGCCGGGCGCGCCAGGACCAAGTGCTTAGCCTCGCGCAATGAGAGTCTATCCTAGGCCTGAACGGCCAGGATTTCTTTCTCCAGGAGATATGCACCACATTGCTTCGAAGAAGCAGGGTGCGGCTCTCCGCAATTGACACACCTGGCCACACACGATTTGGACTTATCGTGTGCGACCTTGGAGCAATTTACACAGACTTCGGGTGACCCCGACTTTGCACGTCTACATGAGCGATTCGTATGGCCGAAGCGGTGACAGTAATAGCACCGCCGCGGCAGTGGCACGAATGCCTTCACGCGGTAGCGGTACCAACCGGCACGCACCGACTCAGGGAGCTTGTCACAGTCGAACGTGACGAAGAGTTTAGAAGTGGGTCTCGAGGCCCCTCCCTGTTTTCTCATCACACGTTCGACCTTGACCGCCCCACGGTCGGCCAGCTCTAGGGTGATGTCCTCAATGGAGTAGTCAACGAGTTCCCTGGCATAAACTACTCCTTTCACAAAGTTCATGGTAGAGTGCGGCGTCACACTCACCGGGGTGCCATGAAGTGTCCGAAGAGCACTTATCTTGGCCGCCTCGGCGGGATTCGCCGCATTTGCCAGAAGGCTCCCGTCCAAGAAACGGGTCACATTTGGCTCTCTACCCATTGCACTAGCTAATTCTCTCCTCTGGTAGATCATGTTGCCCTTGGGCAACATGGTGCCATCAGTGGAGCGAATAACGAGGAAGCGTTTGAAGCCAGCGGGCTCGAAAACGCAAGGTAACCTCTGAATGAGGGGCCCCGATGTCATCGAGGCTCTGCCCTGTGCACTCTTGGTCTTAGTCTTAGTCAGGGGCTCCGCACACGGGGGGGTAGAGGGGCCGGATGTGCCGATCTTGGCTTGTTCGCCTACGAAAGTGGTAGCAAAGCCATCCGTCCCCGCAGCCCCTGCGGATGGAGAGGAGCCCCGAGTCTTCTTTGTTTTTCTAGTCTTTTTCTTCTTTTTTGGAGAGGAGGGCGGGGAATGAACCCGCTTCTCACCTCTGCCGGCAGAAGCCCCCACGCCAGATGGGCCGGCCCTCAGCCAGGTCCCTCTCCAAAATGGAGAAGTTCCTGGTAGTCGTGGGGGCACCTGTTGGAGGAGATCCCTCCCCTCCTTCTATTGCCTCGGAGCCCTCAGCCGTTTGAGGGGGACCTTGCATAGGGGCGGACTCGGGTTCGGTGCTTGGCGCCGAGCCCGGATTCCCCCCCATGGAAGGCCCTACCGTCTGAGGCTGGGTCTCCTCAAGGACCATGTCTATCACAGGAGGGGCCTCCAGTTGGCCATCCCCTCCCAGGACATCGCAGGTCCCGTTGGCAGCGTCAAGAGTCATTTGTGGGGAGGCACAAGCCTTAACCCCGGCAAGGTTTAATATCCTTGCCAGCAAGGCCTTTTGAGGGAAGCGACCGAAGGGGCCTGGCTTCCCTCTCCCCCCTAAGGGGGTTTCCCCTACCAAGCCGCTTCGATGTGGAGCGGCTGGCTAAGGGCTGCCTGCTGGCTTTGGTGGCAGTCCCCTTAGAAAGAAAAGAGGGGACTGCCGCTGGTAAAAGGGAGGTGCCCTAAAGCACCTCCAGAGAAGGGGGTGAGGGGAAGTCCCCTTCATCCGTAGGCGTAGGAGAGGAGTAAGCCTCTTCTCCGGTTTAAGAGATATGGAGGGTCCCCTGCGCAAGCACATGGGGGAAGGGGACCTCCATTTTTTTGCTGGAGCTGCCCGAGGGCGGCTCCGTTGCTGTTTCAGGGGAAGTTGGGGGTTGGTTTTTTATTTGTTTTACATACATGGGCATGGTGACCCTCTTTTTAATACGGGACGCAATAGCCCATCACCTCTCGCAGTTGCCCGCACTGCGAGAGGTGCTTACAAGCCCGGCGCCGCCATTCGGGACCACCCCTCTCGCCTGGTGGCCTGGCAGTCCATCGGCATGGCGGCTCCACCTTGGACACGGCATAAAATTGATAGAATGTGAAGAGGAGAGAAAAGGGGATGTGAGGAAGGTATGGGTGGGGATGAAGCAGGTTGTTAAAAAAAACCCATCCCGAACCAGAGCTCAGGGGTTAGGAAATAATGTCCCCTCCCCCATCAGCCCCGATCCGGGGTGGTTGGCTGGAGAAGAAGTTCAGCATCTACCCTGTGAAATTAGAGGCTGACCAGAGAAAGTTGTGGGAGAGGTTGTATGAAAAGCGACGAGGTAGGGGAGAAATCGGGCTATCTGAAGGAAGGAAGAGAGGCTAAGCTGGGGCCGGACGGAGCGCTGGATCCCGTCAGCACGGCGGCTAGGATGGCAAATCGCCGCGCCACTTACGGGGCGCCCTGGCCAAGAGACGGATCACGTACTGTCATGCTAATCTTTATGTAGGTTTCACTATACGCTCGGTCAGTCCGCCCTAGCCAAGAGACGGATCACGTACCGTCATTCGATCTTTATGTAGGTCTCACTATACGCTCGGTTGGTCTGCCATGGCCAAGAGACGGATCTCGTACCGTCATGTTGATCTTTATGTAGGTTTCACTATACGGTCGGTCGGCCCGCCCTCGCCAAGAGAAGGATCACGTACCGTCAAGTTGATCTTTGTGTAGGTTTCACTATACGGTCCACTCTGGCCAAGAGACGAATCCCGTACTGTCATGTTGACCTTTATGTAGGTTTCACTATCCAGTCGGTCGGTCCGCCTTGACCAAGAGATCGATCACTTACCGACATGTGGATCTTTATATAGGTTTCATTATTCGGTCGGGCAGTCCGACCTGGCCAGGAAACGGATCACGTACCGTCATGTTGATCTGTATGTAGGTTTCACTATACCGTCTGCCCTGGCCAAAAGCCGGATCACATACCATCATGTTGAACTTTACGTAGGTTTCACTATCCAGTCGGTCGGTCCGCCCTGGCCAAGAGACGGATCATGTACCGCCATGTTGATCTTTATGTAAGTTTCACTATCCGGTCGGTCGGTCCTCCCTGTCAAGAGATGGATCACATACCGTCATTTTGATCATTATGTAGGTTACATTATCCAGTCGGCCGGTGCTCCCTGGCCAAGAGACGGATCACGTGCCGTCATATTGATCTTTATGTAGGTTTCACTATCTGGTCGGTCGGTCCACCCTGGCCAAGAGACGGATCACGTACCGTCATGTTGGTCTTTATGTAGGGTTCACTATACAGTCGGTCGGTCCGCCCTGGCCAAGAGACGGATCACGTGCCGTCATATTGATCTTTATGTAGGTTTCACTATCTGGTCGGTCGGTCCACCCTGGCCAAGAGACGGATCACGTACCGTCATGTTGGTCTTTATGTAGGGTTCACTATACAGTCGGTCGGTCCGCCCTGGCCAAGAGACGGATCACGTACCGTCATGTTGATCTTTATGTAGGTTTATCTATACGAGCCGCCCTGGAAAAGAGACGGATCACGTACCGTCATGTCGACCTTTATGTAGGTTTCACTATCCGGTCGGTCGGTCCGCCCTCGCCAAGATACGGATCACGTACCGCCATGTTGATCTTTAGGTACTCGTAGGTTTCATTATCCGGTCGGGCGGTCCACCCACCAAGAGACGAATCGCGTACCGTCATGTTAATCTTTATGTAGGTTTAATTATTCGGTGTGATGGTCCTCCCTGGCCAAGAGACGGATCTTCCTTTTTTTTTTGAGGATCTCATATAAACCATCCGAATATCGCCCCAAATACTTTGCCAGTCTACTTTTAAAACAAACCTACGAATTACTATTAATCACTACTATTATGCATGTACTAATGTACTATTCCTCTTTTATTTACTTTCTTCCCTCTGTTCTCTCTGAGATATTTTACGCTATAGCGCAATTAAGGACTCCTTCACAAGATGCAACAATGGAGGCGACACCAAGTATTTTTTGTGGCGTTCAATTTTTTTCTCCTGGCCACCAATCACGCCCGTAATAGCGTTTATTCTCATTGTGGCCGCAGTGAATGTCGCGTCTCGTGTGAATAGCGCCGTCAGTTTCCATGGGGACATGTGGGTGGCGCCACCAGATTGGCCGCCTTTTCATATTAGTTGACATCTAACTCCTGGAGGTAATGTCGTCAGAATTGGAATAACCAAAGATATCGGAAAAAGCACCCCCTAAAACATATATTTTGCTCTTTTACAAGGCTTTGCCCTAAAATAAGAAAAAAACGAGTACAGCGAAAGAGTTCCTTTATCTCGAAATTAAATTATTTAGGCCCAAGAATTGAAATGTCCCTCAAGATTTTCTCCGTGTGAGCGGATGGCTCGCGCAAAGGAAACACGCTGCGCCCATTCATGGCTCTCTATCTCAGGGGAAGGGGCGAATTCAATTATTTCGAGTGTCAGTCAGGATCTAAGAAACGAAGCTAAATTGCAACTAAGAAAAAGAACCGACTCCTCACAACAAAGTAGTCCGCTGTCGCCTTCAATATCCAGTGATCCCGAACCAGCAGAATCGGTTGGCTCTCATTCTAACTCCCTCACTTCCAGACATTTATTTCACCCTCTTGCAATCTCTCGTTCGCAATAAATATCCCGAGGACCCATTCCATTCGTTATTATCTCCATCTTTTTCGAACTCTCTTCTGACCCGAGGTGGGGGGTAGGGTAGCTTCCTTCAACCATTCAAGACCTCTCAATTAATGTGTGCGGTCAATGTAAGATATTATCCGCCGAAATAAGACACGGGGATTTCCGTTTGTATTTAGCTGAAAAGGAACAATGACACCCATTAAGACGGGCATTAGCGCTAAGTGGCAAAGGCACATCATACAAGTTGACAAAAACAAACGTGAATTAATAGTTAGGTGACGAATTTGTAAACTGAGAGAAGAAATCCCTATCATATGATTACCAGTAACACGTGATGTACAAAATGACAAATATATTTAAGTAATTATCATTTTTACATGATAATAGTAAAGAATATTGATTGACTTAATCACAACTCTAATTATTAATATATAAGTATTTAAGGAGTGCAGTGCTGAAATTCATTAATCGAACTTTAAATATTACCACGCAACAATATATCTGTGAAAGTATTGTTAAAATCTTAATAAATGTTACACACACACACACATCCAGGTAGATGGTGGATAGTGGAACTGCTAGCAGATATGAAGGGTAATAGCGAAATAAAGCGGGTTTGACATGGCGAATAAGGAGTCGCGGGACATTCAGCGGTGAGCTATAGTCAATTTAAAAAGATAAACAGACGTAAGTCGCGCTCTCTCAATTATTTCAATAATTTTAAAAAAATAGTAATTAAAAACTAGTATCAATTAACAAACATCATCTGACCTTAGAACCTTAAAAACTTTCAAAAACTCATTGAAAAGTAAAGTGGTTTCCATCCGAACAGACCGACCGATATAGCAACTTATAGAGTCGTGCACACGCGACTAAAAATTAAAAGTCTTATATAGATACTATGAAAGGGCGGATGGAGATCGCCTTTAACTCTTCCACAACATTTATTCACAGATGCTCTCAGATATATTTAGTATGCATAGGTATGTGTCACAGAATACCGATTGTGATACTGACCATTATCTCACATGTAGTAAAGTGAAATTTAAATTAGGGAAAGTTCATAGAACTACTTACAAGTCCTAAAACATATTGGCATTTTTGTTGTGGGGGGATCTTATTAAAAGTACTATTTTATTGGCAAAATAGTAGATACCGATTGTACTAAACACAAAAGCAGTAGAAGCTCGAGTTTCATTTAGAGATTCAATTTATTCCTTAGCATCAAATTGTTATGGCGTATAGACAAGAAAGAATATCAACTAGTTTCAAAATATTTTCGTTAGTACTTTAGTCCTTAATGCGAGGTAAATGGAGAGCTCTAATTTAGTATAAACAGTTTATAAATTTAAATACTCTTAATTCACTTCGTGTTTCTCGCAATAATCTTCTAAAGACTCCTAGGAAGGGTTTCAAATAGGCTTTGGAAATAATCTCAGCACAAATATTCAAAACGACGCTGAAGAGGGTAAGAGGAATGTATTTTATGGGGTTAAAAGAGTTATAGGCCAAAGTAGATCGGTTTCCGCCTTTACTTTGGATATAGAAAGCAATATATTCTATGATATTGAGGAGTAAATAGCTCGTTGGATCGAAGAATACAATTTATTATGGACAGATTCTTCAATCGAGTCTTCCAAAATGCAGCAATGCCTCAATTTGAAGTTTCAGCAGAGTTAGATATCATACCTACTATGATTGATCTTAAGAATGCAATTAAGGTCATGTCAAATAATAAATCCCCTGGTCCTGATGGATTACTTGCTGAAATTTCTAAAGTTTTAAGGTGATAAAGTTATGCTGGACAGAAGATTCAGTTCCTCAGGATTTTAACGATTCTTAATTTATTAAACTTTTTTTTTTAAATAAGGGATATAGAAATGATTGTAATATCTTTATTAAATGTTTGAGAACAATTTTTTGGCACACTACTTTCGTCTTTGTAAATTCTTGAAGATCTTGTTTATCCAATCAAAGTGAGGTTCAATCTTTACGCTCTACAATAAACATTATTTTTAGCTTAAAACAACAGGAAAATCTTTGCGCCCAAAATAGGTTCCTTTCGAGTGTTTTTTTTTTATCTTGTCAAACCTTTTGATAAAGTATGGAAGGGACTTTCTTTTACATATATTGGAAAAAAATGGTTATTCATTGAAGCTCTTAAAAATTTGGAAGGCTTCATGAGGCGAAAATATCATTTGATGGGAAGAAATCCGATTTTTCTTTTCTAAAACGCGGGGTTAAACAAGGTTTTATGCTAGTACCAACATTAACATAAAATTTCCCTATATGTTATCCTACACAGTTTGTGTTAATGAGGATGGGGGTGTTCATGCATTATAGAACAGAAGGCAGTTTATTTAATATTAAAAGATTCTATTCTAAAACCAAAGTTACAGGTTTTAAAACTACTGAGCTACTCTTTGCTTTTGTTCCTTCCTTAGCGGCACAACAAACTGAAAATCTGCAAAAACTGCTGAATAAAATGCTTGCGGCATGCAAAGTTTTGGTCTTATTGTCAGTTCAACCAAAACAGCTGTTACACTGCAGGGAATATATCTACTAAGCGATTACTTTTGGACAAAGAGCTCATTAAAATGTAGGAAGGTTTTGTTATCTCGATGGAATATGATCTGTAAACCCTAATTTAAGTAAAAATATAACTCATATTGCGAAAACGGCCGGAAAGTTTGTTGTTGTATGTAAAAGAGTTTAGTCAAATAGAATGCTGCTTAGGGGTCTGAAAGTTGAACTATATACACTGTCGCTGCCCTGAGAAAGATTCTTGGATTCCGTTGGCATCATACAGTGGCTATTATGGAGATTTTACGAGGAAAATATTCTCTGAAGTTTGCAGAGAAAAATCGGCCGCCCTCTTTTTCGGTTATTCTGATGTTGCAAAGCCGGACTGAAAAGTAAATGTAATATTGCCGATGAAAAAATATTGCCCAAGATCGGACTAAATGAAGAAACGGTGACGAATGGCTGTGACGCGAGTGACAGGTAGAGAGAGATAATCTCTTAAATGACATCCTCATCGTGCTAAGATGGCAACGCAGATTTCTCGAAATTAGCATAAAAATGCAGAGATCCCTTAACTAGAGTAAACTTGAATTAATCAAAATTAAGACAAATGATTGAATAATCGCTCTCAGTGGGGGAAACACTAGTTAGATGGATGGCTACAAAAACAATCAACTTCACTATATCTACAGCATTTAGGGTGATTGTCGATGTGGATAGACGTAGGTATAAGCCAGCGTTAATATTTGCCATCCACTCTGGAGTTCTAACTTTGACCTCTTCGCCAACCAACTACACCCAGACCTTTCACTTTTGTTTACATTTCCGCCTTTAAGAGTTGCCTTTTCCTGATGGGACCATTATCCTTTTGGCTAATAACATCTCCTTGGCGTAATAGGTAAGCAATTTTCTTGGACAAGGAGGCATCACGATAAGAGACCAAAACCCATAATTAAGGCAAGATTGAGGAAAGTAAGAGTTGAAATTTGCGGTCACGAAGCGATGGTAAACGCTGCCTTTGTCATTTTTTAATATCGCTCGAGTGAAGGCAATTAATTCCCTTTTAATTAGCCTGGAAGTAGAAATGATAGTGGGATGGAAGGTTGATTCGGAAAGGTAGGAAAAAAAGGGCAAAAGAGACTTGGAAAGGGATAGAAGACGAGTGTAATAAGGACTGTTGTAACGGGAGTGCCAACAAGGAATGATGCAGAGTGCCCCAAGAAGGACCGGTGTAACGGGAGTGCAACAAGGAACGATGAAGCGACTGTCAACAAGGACTACTAACGGAAGTGCCAACAAACGCTGCTACTATAACAGGAATGTAACAAGGACTGCTATAACGGGAGTGCCAAGAAGAACTGGTGTAATGGGAGTGAAACACGGATCGATGTAACATATGCCAACAAACACTGTTACTATAACAGGAGTACAGCAAGGACTGATGTAGCGAGTGCCAATAACTGATGTAGCGAGAGTACAAACAAGGATTGCTGTAACGCGAGTGAAACACGGACCGATGTAGAGAATGCCAAAAAGAATTACTAACGGGGAGTGCCAATAAGCACTGCTCTAGCAGGAGTGCAACAAGGAATGCTCTAGCGAGAGTGCAATATGCAATACTGTAGAAAAGCTTATTTGGAAGGTGTTATGTTACTAATCAAATGTAAAGTAAAAGCATATATACATAAAAACCACAATCATTTTTTAAAAAAAGATATTTACTTTTATGCAGGGCCAAAAATTGGGGACAACGAAATCCATAAATTATCCCTAAAGGGAGCATTTTGTCATCTTGTCCATATCAATCAGATAAATTACAAATCAAAGGGGCCCAGAGTGATTCCTCATTATGAAGACGAGATACATAGCTGGTTGAAGACTGCTCCAAAGTGGGCATTTGAGCCGCGTCGCAGGAGATCGAAAAATCTTCAGCGATAGGGTGTAAAAGAGCTACTCTTCCGGTAGTGCCGACAGTATAACGTTTATACAAACAACGATAAGTAAAACACCTCCGTGTGACACCATCGGCTTACCCTACAGACAGGAGGAATCGACGATCTGGTAGGAGTTCAAAGAGGAAGATATGCAGGCGTCCCCCCCCCCTCCAGAATGTAGAGATTCCATGATATCTGTCAGCACGCGATATCATAAACCTTCATCAAATAAAAAAAAGGGTGCTAAAGTTCTGTCTATTAAGGCGGTGACCTCTCCCGCCCCCAAGGTCAAACTCCAGCAGAGAGGCGGGCCGGGTCAGAGGGGCCCCCCCTCCCTAACCTCTAGTCTTATTTGTCGTCGAGAAGAGTGCCAGGATCTGTTGTCACTTGGAGACCCGGAGACAGGACGCCGAGACATCTCCTTTGTCTGGCACCCAACAAGGCACTGACGCCCGACCATCATAACCATTACAACCATAGGCACTCAAGAACGGCCACAGAGCCGAGGGAGGCAGGAGCCCCTTATAAACTTAATAGGGCGCAAACTTCTCACCCCAACGCCCACTAGTCTCTTCAACCTGAGGCTTATAGGGCGTTTTTTTAAGTCATAATTATTGAAATGTTGGGGGTGGGGGGAATAGGTCACCGGGCTCTAGGCATTGGCTGTAGTGGTGGCAACTATCACACCGCATAGGGCTTTGGGCCCGGAGGTGGGGGCACTCACTTTTCCTACATTTAATACCCCCCTCTATGGGGCCTAGGGACATTATAGCCTATCGAAGATCGCTGGTCCTATTCCATTCAGGTGAGTCCTCCCTTTAGAGAGACGCATTTGCGAGTGAGGTCTGCAAAGATCGGCGATGCCAATTCCTGCCGACGGAAAGTCTTTAAGCCAAGGTTTCTCAAACTGGGCTCCGCGGGGAGATGTCCAGGGGCTCCGCGACCCTTTTTCATTATTTAATAAAATTTTAACATTATAAATATAAGAGCAAGCGATTTCCTTACCATTAATGATACCTATTTGATACGGTACCATGCGGGCTGTCCTCAGACTTGCCAGATTTGACAATATTATATACAGGGAGACCCAAAAGTCACGCACCATAGGAGAATTAGGTATGTTTGTCACTTTTTTGACACACTGTATTTTCTGTTAGATATTAGACCACAAACAAAGTTACCATTTATTCTTTATTACAATAGTGACACTCGTGTCGATGATAAGTCACCAAACGTAATATCTTGGGACGGTGTGGCGCGTTGCCAAGGCGACCGCGGTGACATCAGAGTCAACAAACTTAGTATTTCGGGAGAAATTTCTAATTTACTTCAATCTTTTGGTGCGCTGGTCTAATACTTTGGTTGTGGTTTAATATCTAGCCGAAAATACAGTGTGTCAGAAAAGTGACAAACTTACCTAATTCTCCTATGGTGCGTGACCTTTGGGACACCCTGTGTATATTAAGACCAGCAAAGTCTCGTTCGTCCGTGCATACTTGGATTTCGTGAATCGACCACGACTCTAAGAGTCATTGCTTCCAGCAATGTTAAATTAGCCTTATGACGTATTCATGCAAATAAAATATATCAATTTAAAGAATGACAATTATTAAATTGATTTACGAGGGGCGGTCAATAAGTTTTGCAATTCGGATATAAGGAAACGAGATATGAGAAAAAGTGATTTATTATTTTTCAATATAACTACCCTCGACTTCAATGCACTTGCGCCACTTGTCCCTGAGGCTTCGAATTCCCGAAAACCAGAAATCTCCCGACTGCTATTCAATCCACTCCTGGACGGCGAGTTGGACATCTTCATCGTCCCCAAACCGGCGTCCACGCAGTGCAGCCTTGAACTGGCTGAATAAAAAGTAGTCGCTAGGGGCCAGATCTGGACTGTAGGGGGGATGGTTGAGCTCCTCGAATCCGCACTCGCGCAGGGCAGCTTGTGCAACTCTGGCCTTGTGGACCTTGACGACGTTAAAGTCGATCATTGCGCGTGAGGTTTCTAGGGATCCAACGGGCAGAGACCTTGGTCATGGCCAAATTGTCGTGGATGATGTTGATAACATTTCCATGTGATATTCCAAGTTCTCGCTCGATTTCTTCGACCTTCACCCGTCGATTTTCGAGGATCATCCTCTCCACACGGGCCACATTGTCCTCGTTGGTCACATCTGACGGGCGTCCTGGACAGGGGTCATCTTTAAGGGACTCACGACCATGGCAGAACTCCCTATTCCAGCGAGCAATGGTTGCATAGGAAGGGGCGGTGTCGGTGTACACTGCAATCATGCGTTCATGGATCTCTTTTGCATTCTTTCCTTCCTTGGTCAAAAGTTTGATCACTGCGCGGTGCTCAACCTTCTCCATTGTTGAAAAATTTGTGACTGATGATCTGCGATCAGCTACTGCTTCTTAAATAGACGAGGCAGGAGCGTGCGGCTGCAGGTCCTGACTTGTCATAACTTGTCCTAACACCCCCACAAACAGCCATCCCCCTTCCTCTATTTTGCCCTACCGATTCGCAAAACTTATTGACCGCCCCTCGTATTTTATGAAAAGGGTTACTTTATTTTTGAAAGTATTTTATAATAAAATATTAAGGATTCATTAGTAAATTTTCAAAATCCTATTTCAAATATACGTTGTTGACCTACAGGTAAGACTCTTCAAGCCTAATTATTGCGCCGTTGGTCCTGTGTTTGTTCGTTCGCTCTAATTAGTGGTGGCTGTTTATTAGCAATATTAATTAGATTAGATTTTTGAAAGTTATTTTTCAACTATATTTTAGTATTTTAATCATTGTTTATTAAAGCAAGAACTCATACATACCCTTTAATATGAACAAATGGTTAAAAACAAAGACTCTTAAAGAAAGTTCAGATACTTCAAATCAAACAATTGTAGGTAGGCCAAGCCTTTAACCTGTTGACAATTCTCCATGTCCCACATTGACGGCTCAAAAACAGAAACACGGAAATTGTAAGCATTCATTACATCCTACATCGACACGCTCCTGCTGGTAAGCAATTGTCTTTTATTTTAACTATAGTGATTGAAGATGTGAAACAGATTGTTAACTTTATTAAAGCCAGACTATTTACAGGATTTTTAGCATATTATATGAAGATTTGGGAAAGACACAAAAAACACTATTGCTCTATACTGAAGTTCGATGGCTGTCAAAAGGGAAGTGCTGGCACGGTTTTATGAACTGCATGATGAAACTTATATGTTTCTGTCAAATCATTAACACTAAATAGACAATCTTGGTATCAAAGATTGGCATATCTTTCAGATATATTTATTTACCTAAATGAAACAAATGTTCCATTGCAAGGAAATAAAGTTACATATTTCAGAGCTCAAAGTAAGATTTGATGCACATCTATGCAAACTAAAGCTCTGGCATGATTACATTCTGGAGAGAAAATAAGAATGCTTTGAAAACCTTTGTGACTATTTACTAACCGAACAGCTCGCTTTTAAAGAAGTTAAGCTCCCATTTCTCAGCTTCCAGGATACGCTTTGTCTGGCTCAGTTGGGAAATACTTTGTTTGCAACACTCATAAGTTGCTTTGGATTTAAGACCCGTTTTCTTGATTCTTTAAATATAGAAGCACTGCCTTTAAAAGAGCACCTCATAAATATTTCAAATCATTCTGAGTTGAAAATTAAATTTAAAAAGAACCAGACAATGGCTTCGCTACTAAGATTAAAATTTAAAATCTAAAAAAAATCAGACATGGTTAAATATTTATAAATTTTATGAACTTCGCAAATTAAAATAATTTTAAAAAGGAACTCTAAACTATTTGCCCCCCCCCCCTTTTAAAAAATCACGTTGCTAAAATATAGTTATAGAAGATATATAAAAATAAATTTTCTGAACTTCACCATTTGTAATTCTTTGGGTTTTAAAAAATTCCCAAAATTTCGATACTTATATTTATTTTGGAACTTCACCATTTTGTTTTTTGATATTATAAAAGAATTATTAGAAATAACTTTGATAAAAAACATAAGTCCTAACCAAACTAAGATGAAATTATTATTCAAATACTAAAAAAAATCCTCTTCTTAAATTATAGAGTTAGTGATGATGATGATAAACTATCGGAATTCTGGATAATGGGCTCATGAAGACTATTCCAATATTTCTACTCAAATTTTAAAAATTTTACTAAGATTCCAACTACATACATCTGTGTAAAAAAACAACCTATTCTATTTGTGTTTAGCTACCAAAGATAAATATAGAAATAGGCTAGATGCTGAAAACGATCTCATAATACAGGCCTTATTGCACCGAGTTTTGAAGGGCTCTGCAGCTCAAAAAATGTTTCATCTTAGTCATTAAAAGCGAGATGAATTAGTATTAAAATTAATTTATTCTTTTTACGATTGTCTAATCATTTAAGATTTTATATAAATATACGTCTCCGCGAATAACCTTTTGAGTTCTCCAAGGGGGTCCGGAGCAGCAGCAGCAGCAGTTTGAGAAACCCTGCTTTAGGCCATAGGACGGCCGTCTCGTTGCCAGGGCTTCATAATGGCATTCTATTCCTCTAAGAAAATAATCAACGGAGGCCAGGATCGATCGCAGCGCTCTCTGACGTATATTTCCTACATTCATTTGATTAAGAATTGTTTTATTTGGAACAAAAAAGACAAAAAATAAAGGGAACACACGGATAAGAGAGTGTTGCAGAAGTTTGAGAATGGTGAAGTTAGGGAAGGGAAAATAAGCGAGATACGATGCCCCCAGGAGGCATAAGGGAGGCAACTAGGGATGAGAACTTGGAAAGGCGCGCAATTCTCCTGAATAAGTTACCATACGGCGACGAAGACAGCTCATGTTGGAGGGGGGGGGGAGGGGGTGAAAAGTATAGTAATATCATGAGTGCCAAATTAATAAGGAAGATCCAAAAGTTAGGGAAAAAACATGACAAAATGAACATGATTATTTTTCAATATACAGGGTGCGTTAGGTATTTGTGAATAAATTATTCTTCAATATACAGGGTGCGTTAAGTATTTGTGAATAAATTATTTTTCCATATAAAGGGTGCGTTAGGTATTTGTGAATAAATTATTTTTCCATATAAAGGGTGCGTTAGGTATTTGTGAACAGACTATTTTTTAATATACAGGGTGCGTTAGGTATTTGTGAATAAATTATTTGTCCATATACAGGGTGCGTTAGGTATTTGTGAATAAATTATTTTTCGATATACAGGGTGCGTTAGGTATTTGTGAATAAATTATTTTTCAATATACAGGGTGCGTTAGGTATTTGTGAATAAATTATTTTTCGATATACAGGGTGCGTTAGATATTTGTAAATAAATTATTTGTTAATATACAGGTTGCGTTAGGTATTTGTGAGCAAATGATATTTTGAGGACAAAATCATGAGTGAAAAAAACAACAAATTGGTATACATGTTTTTTAACATACCTATGGTAAATGGTTCTCCCTACATAATCACCTTCAGCCTCTCTCGCTCGGAATCGACTGAATGCGCAGACCAGTCACTGGTCAGTCGTCAGTCAGTAGAGATGACAAGAGCGGCCCACCTGGCTGAAACCCTGGACTGGTACCACCCCACTTGGGGTTAACTCGCGTGAGGTTAAGCTGCAATTGAACTTCCACTTCCTAGCTACTGCATGAACCACTAGCACAGGGTGTGCTATAAAATTCTCAGCATGCAACAGTCTCCCTTCCACCTGGTCCCTCAGGACAGCCTTACAGAAAGAGGGGCACCACAGTCTGTAGGATCAAAGGCTCCCCTCCCCCCTTAACTCCCAGGCGGTCGGATGGAGTAAAGATCCCATCTACTCCGGGGGTGGGGCAAGGTTGGGCATTGGTATTGTAGGGCCAGCTGGTTGGTCTCGCGCTCAACGGGGCCCACAAGTGACAGGCTAGGGGTTCAAATATGGACAGCTATGAGGCCAAATGTTGGAGGGCCACACGATAGTGAAGATTCTCGGTGGGCGGGAGCAGAGAGCCCTTCCCAAGGCCCTCATCGACTCACTGAGGTTTGTTTGGACCTGCCTGACGAACCCTCCTGTCTGGACATGCCTGACGAACCCTCCTGTCTGGACATGCATGACGAACCCTCCTGTCTGGACCTACCTGACAAACCCTCCTGTTTGGATCTCCCTGACAAACCATCATGTCTGGACCTTCCTGACGAACCCTCCTGCCTGGACCTTCCTGACGAACCTTCATGTCTGGGCCTGCCAGACGAACCCTCCTGTCTTGACGTGCGACCACTGAGAATAATTCCTTATCCTCGCTACGGATGGCAAATCCAAACGTGAAGAACCTGGGTACGTTCTGAGAGGTGGGAATCTCCCTAAATCCCCTGGGTTAAAGCCGAAGAGAACGGCGTGCCATTCATTTCCTGCCTCTGACTAGAACCTGCCATGTTTAGGCCGAAAAAGAGACTATAAATCATATATTTGCTTGCTAAAGTTCTCTTCTCAAATACCTGGTTATGAAAAAAGAGAGAAGGTTGGGAGTCACATATGACTCTATAAATGTGTTCTCCAATACCAGACACAGTCTGCAATCTACCCGGCAAAGCCTGTAATCCAGTCGCCACAGCTTGTAATCTACCAAATACAGCCTATAATCTACTCGACATAGCACGCAGTCTACTCGGCACAACCTGTAATCCACCAAACACAGAGTAATACATTCGCCATAGCCTGTAATCTACTCGACACAGCCTGTAATCCCCTCACCACAGTCAGTAATTCACTCGTCATAGCCTGTAAGCCGCTCGCAAGATCCTGTAATCTACCAAACAGACTAATCCACTCGCCACAGCTTTTAATCTACTCGACCTAACCTGTAATCTACTCGATACAGCCTGCAATCTACCAAACACAGTCGGTAATCCACTTGCCACAGCCTGTAATCTACTCGCATATCAACACACTGATTACATTAATAAATGAGCACCTGAATCTCTGTTTAAAAATATGTTCTTACTTCTGACAAAAAATGACTGACGTCTCCATTCAAATATTTTTTGCCTCTCAAGTCACACTCAAGTTCCGTAAACAGAAGCCGGTCATTTGGAACGAGGAGTAGGCCTAGCCTGAAGTGGGTATGGCTGATTGCTCCAAAGACACAATTAATAATAAGTTCTTCGTAACTGCAGCAACAATTATCGAATAGAGAGAGAGAGGGAGAGAGAGAGAGAGAGAGAGAGAGAGAGAGAGAACGAGAGAGAGAGAGAGAGAGAGAGAGAACGAGAGAGAGAGAGAGAACGAGAGAGAGAGAGAGAGAGAGAGAGAGAGAGAGAGAGAGAGAGAAAAAAAAAGAACGAGAAAGAGAAAAGGAGAGCGGGAGAGGGAGTGCGCGATTGGGATAGTAATATTAATAATTATTAGCACTATGTTCTTTTACTTACTAAAATTTTGTTTATTTAATTATACAGCTTTTTAATTAACAAAAAAGAAAAACTGAATAATTAAAAAAAATTAGTAAGCGAAAGAACATACTGCTAATTATAATTACTATCCCAATCGCTCTCTCACTCTTATCCATAGTAAGATAATTGGAAAATAATCCTAATTGCATTAGTTCCCATTTCCAAGGCAATGAATATTTCCTAATTATAATAATTAACAAACGCAGCCCACCCTCCCCGTAACTACAACAATGCCATTAAGAAATCGGACTCCGTGACTCGGATTTCCTCGCCTTTTTCTTTGATTCCCCGCCATTTATACATTAATGAAGCATTACAATGTGTTTCAGTTAGAACGGCGCTTCTTTCTTGAAAATCTATTATTCAAATCCGCTCACAGCCCGTCCCGCCTCCAATGAGCCGTCCTCCGGCGTTGGAGCCCTGCTTATTCTTTTGTCTCTTTGTGGAGTTTTTTCCTCGTTTCTTTTTGGCGTTTTGGGGGCGGCTGGGATTAATGTAGCGTAACTATTAAGCTGATTTAATTTCGGGGACTATCCCCCCTGATGATGGTCGATAGATTATTTTTTAAGGCGCTTAGAGTCCTCTTCCATCCTTTGGGGATTATTCGGCCTGGGTAGCCAGGTACACAAATGGTTTCATCTCTGAATCAATAACACTTCTTACTTTCCCTTGCCAGAACATAAATACCTCCCTGTATTAGTCCACTCTACGTTCCCTCCGGACTGAAGAAAGAAATTTGGGGAACTAATCGTGTATCCCACCTCTTCCCCTTAGTCCTAGTAAGTGTCCACTGGGCTAACGAGAGCTTCCTTTCAGCAAGGGCAATTTTTGAAGGGTTGTGGCAGTAGTTGAACGCCCTTAATTCTCATTGTCTGTAAGTAATTGTCTACCCATACAAATAATACTGACCCTTTTTACAGTGATTTAAGAAGGGGATAGGAACCGATGTAAATAGCAGCCATAAGGCATTCCTTGGAGAGAACTAGAACTGTAGCTCTAATGTTCAATATTCGTCATCAAAGCTATTTGAGAACACAACTTGAGTATTGTCCTAAGCTTTATCATCTCTCTATTTCAGCACCAACATGGCAGTACGTAATCTGAGGCAAAAAATGAAAATGGACCCAGTCTTCGTCACCATAACCAATAGCCACAGTGATTCAGAGATAACCACTTGCTTGAGCATCGTCCGGTCCTTTGGGTTCAAGGTAAAAAAGGGAGCTACGGCTTCAGAGATGGACGTGTCATTCTTAAAAAAAACGTCGACAGGACGGCCGAGTTCCTCCAACATGCTCAGGACATCATGAACGACGATCACAGCAAGATCATGCGGGGCTGGATAGGCCCAACGTGCCACATCCCGCTCGACTCAGGAGTGGCTGGCTGGTAATTTTCATTTTTATGTTCACCCTAACGTGTGGCCTCCTAGTCCTCTCTCAACCAGATTTGAAACCCTCTAGACTACTCTGAGGCGTTGATAAGAGAAACCAACCTACGGCCTAACAATAGCAAGGGATCGTTGAAAGATGTTAGGATGTTAGCTCAACATGAAAAACAACCAATGAGTCGGGAATGCAGTCGCTTCGGAGGCCAGATTGAGGCCAATTTCTATGGGAATAGTTTTTAAATGAATACCCTAGTTTTTACTCAAATACCTGGTGCACTCTGTATGTTCCCTTAAGTGAAAGCAAAGACACTTGAGGTTCTGAGGCTAGGTCAGAGTGTCTCACCATCCAAAAAAATTCAATTTCCCTCGAGCAGTGAACTTAAGATATCAGCCATATTGACTAAAAACTCGAAGTGGCGAATTTGAAAGGAATCTCTCATCGAACCGCCTAGAAGGGAGACTCTCAATAGAAATTCTTTAACAAATGGACTAAAGAAGTTGTTATCCTTGCTCATGAGTTACATTCTGAGAGTTGTTTATTTGTTTTATATCAGGGGCACCGAAAAGAAATGTCGCATTTTTACGTAAAAAATATTAATCAACATAAAACACCAGAAATCTACTTATTAGAACCATAATTACCAATGTCATTTGAAGAGAAAAAGCCTTTGAGGGCAGCTGCCTCGACAACTTCAATGCTTCTGAATGTTTTACCACTAATAAAGTGTTCAAGTAACTTGAATAAGTGGAAATTTGGGTGAGGTAAAACCTCCCAGTTTGACGGCTTTTTCTTTTCTTGAGTTACCTTCACTGACTGGCCTTGCATTATCATGTTGCAGATTGACCCTCTTACTCTTGTTTTAGAGCTGGATGTTGTTTGTGAAAAAATAACTGTTGTATTCCGCCATACGCTCAACGAAATCTTCTTTTGGTACAACTCTTGTTTGGGTGTTGTATTCCACCATACGCTCAACGAAACCTTCTTTTGGTACAGCTCTTGTTTAGGTATTGAGATTAGTTTCATTTGGTGATTAGCCACAGTTTCTTCCGCATTATGTTGATAGAGACGATCCATTTCTCATCCTCGGGGGAACAGTTCAAGTGATACTCAAATTTACTCTCTGTACACTTAACTAATTTTAAGGTTATCTTGCACAGTGGAACAGGGTTTATAGAGCTCCTGCGATAATTACCCATTGCTTTAACGTGTCATTACCCTACAATTGGTCTTCTTGATTGATGCCCATCAGAGAGAGAGAATAATCACTATTCTTGAACTTGTTAAGCCCTGTGTAGCCTTTTCGAACTCTCAATACATCATGGCATCATGGATTTTTCGTTGCCTTGACGAAATTCTTAGAGTATCTAATGGAATATAAAACTCATTAAACTCCTCGTCTTCTTGGGATTATCTGAATGAGAACACTAATAATTTAACTTCAGCTAAATAGGGCAACACTCAGATTGGTATCAGAACTTAAACTTCGACATTTAAATTTAGTCACTTATCTGTATCATGACTTCAAACTATTGGCTCGAAAATGCGACATTACTTTTCAGTACCAATGTTCAAAAGGGGATTCGTACAGAATATGCGTTAGAGGAAGACAAGAGGCCTTCTTACAGGAGGAGCTTGTGCTTCGCAAGGAGACATTGGGTATGTGGTGTATAACCAATCCTTCTTTGGCAGCAACCTTTTGATCTAAAAATTTTGAAAAAGTTTTCCGTATAATCTGCTGATATTTTACTCATGATCTATATTTTTTCACATCGATAGTTATTTTCTAGGCTTAAAGGCCATATTTTTATCGGGATTCTTTTTAAATAAGGAAACCAGGCCATGGCTTCGCCACTACCCCTTACGGGGGGAGCTTGCGCTTCGCTACTAAGATTAAAATTTAAAATCTAAAAAAAAAGCAGCCATGGTTAAATTTTTATAAGTTTTCTGAACTTCGCCAATTATAATAATTTTTAAAAGGAACTCTAAACTAAATTTCTCCCCTTTCAAAATATCACGTTGCTAAAATGTAGAGTTATAGAATAGAAGATTTATAAAAAATAAATTTTCTGAACTTTACCATTAAAAAGTTCACAAAATTTAAATACTTATATTTATTTCTGAACTTCACCATTTTGTTTTTTTGATATTATAAAAGAATTATTAGAAATAACTTTGATAAAAAAGCATAAGTCATAACCAAACTAAGATGAAAACAATCCTCACGATTCTTTTTTTTTCTCCATCTAAATTTGCTCTAATAATTAAAATTTTGCTTTACTCGTTTTTAGGGGCCTGTAGCTATTTCCTCCTGATAAAGATTAAAATTGAAAATCTATTTTAGAAAAAACTTCGATGAAACTTTCGAATAAATGCAAAAAAAAAGAAAAAAAGCAGCCATGCCTAAATTTAAAAAAAATTTATGAACTTCACCATTTTTAATTCTTTTTCTTTTAAAAAAAATCCAAAACGTTCTATTCATTTTTTTATGAACTTCACAATTTTGTTTTGAAACTCTAAAGGAACTCTTAAAATGAACTTTACTAAAAACTTAAAATATACTTAGGTCATAACCGAATTAAGAGGAAAAAAATATCTATTATCATTAAAACCTTCCAAAAAATCCCGTTCTTAATGTACAATCTGCTGTGGCGACCCGCACTAGGCGAGCGTTATTAGACCGACGACTCGGCAGTCTCCTGCAACACTCCACAATGGCTGGTCGTCTTGGACCACCTTGCCACCCACCAACCCAACTATGGAGTACCAAAATGAGGAATGCACACCCCCTTCTCACTCTAAGCATCTTTTGTGCAAGTTTCTCTCAATGCCCAACTTATTCTTTTTAAGGGCCATGAAGCGACGTCATCGCCGAAATCGACGGACAACTAGTATTAGTGTTATGAATGTGTGTAAGCCGAAAATGAAATGTTCCTTCGAATGTGTGACAGTTATGTGCGTTGTAAATAGCTCCCCATTTGCGATTAACACAGCCATTTACGCCCATTGTGGCCTACCAGCGTTAAATATTGCTCCGCTAAAAAGGGCGGGAAAGCTTCGTTTTCGCAAGACTCCCGCGAATGAAAAACATATTTCCACAAAAAAACGCGGGAACGGAAGAAGCTCATCGAATTCCATCATTTTCAAAGATGCCGGGAAAAAAAACGTACACTACGAGAAAGGTAGACTATAATTCTATACATCCATGACACAAACTACCCCCAAAACTACTAAAAAATCACAGCAGGAAGGTAAGAACATACCCCATGCTAAGATGTCAAGTACTAGTTCGTCATCCTGCCTTATCCATGGCGGATAATGAAATAGACATAAAAATCAGTATGACAATTATTGGTGAGCGTGAGGGCACCATGGTACCGGTCTTCTTTTGGGAAGGGGGGCCAGGAATTATATTATGTTTTGACACCAAACATCGTACGGGTAGGAACCTTTGTAGTGCGTGATGTGCTGCGAAGACGGGAGAAGAAAGAAAGCCGTGTTGTAAGTGGCTATGTGTGTGATGAGAAAGGTAAGATCTACTAACCCGAATACAGGGCTGAGCACGGCGCGTCCAAATTAGTAGCCAGATCTCTACGTGCGCTGACGCTCGTATCCCCCCGTGCCGGGATCGAACCCGGTCCGGCGACGTTAGAAGACTGACGCCGGATCCACTCGACTAGCAAGAGACCTAAGGTAAAAAGTGGTCCTGAACTCAGATAAACAAGTGGTTGAATGGATGGTTTCTTTTGAGTCGACTCCTTTCAAAACTTGAAGCTCTCGCAGCAAGGCTCCGACGGCAGGCGCCTTTGCCATCTCATCTCGTTCAATGAAGGCTTTCAACCGATCGAAAGACGCCAGTAAGCCATGGTAGAGGCGCATGCGCACTCACATCGTAATTAATACACATATCAAGCAACACGGGCGCCTGTTAATACGCACATGCATACCCTACACACATACCCTAAACTGGGTTTACACAGGGGAGAATGACGCTAAGAGGAGAACGGACAGAAGTCAATGTCCTCGGGCCAAAATACGAAGATTGGAAATTTACTCGAATTCTGACCCCTCACCCCCCAAAAAAAACGAGGGCCTCGGCAAAAGCCCCCCGTAAACTTACACCAAATTCTAGAGGAGCGCCACGCCCTCCCGGTAGTCTCTGACGAGACTGAGACTACCTATGTTTTATTTCTTCTAAACATTTTTATTTTTCCTCAGCCACATTTCCTCCATTCACCCCTTCTTGGCTGCAGTTGGCCGGGAGGGGGGGGGGGTAACATGGCTGCATTTTTCATAGCATTTTCTCCTTCACTGACCCCTTCTCCCTCTGAAGGCTTGTGTGCCTTCCCTACCCCCAATAGGCGGATCAATGGATATGCTCCGCTGTCCAAAACTAAAGAACAAAATACCAAAACTCTTTCATTTTCTTGAAAAAAAAGGAAGATTTCCATCGTCATTTTAAAGGAGAGCGGCGCACAATATTTTAACCGTTTTTTTGGGGGGGGGGAAGGGGTAGCTTTTAGCTGTTCTTATATAAATTAACTTAACCGATGAAAAAAACCTTTAAAAAGCTAAAAACTGCTAAAATCTGCCAAATGGAAAATTACCATTTCCATAAAAAAAAATCACAGAATATTCTTTGAAATTTGTCGCTGATGATGTCCAAGTTTTCATTCCATAGCAAAGCGCATAAAAAAGCAAAGAGGGGAATAAAGGTGTATTTGAAGAAATGCCGCGAAAGAAACATGAGAACGATAAATTATCTGTTTACACGTAAAAAATCATAACGTACAGAGGCTGATCCGAAAGTCTTGTCACCCCCTACCGAAACGTCATAAGAATAGAGGAATAATATAATAATACCAAACATGTACTGGTTTTAGTGTCTGCGAATCTTGCAGTGAAGTCATGTCGCACATCATCCAGGTTCTGGCCAGAATGAACAAGCCCTAAACCTCGAGGCTCCACTTTATCTCTCGTCTGCCCTCTCCCGTCGTTAAACCCCTCGGGCACTCCGGTCTAACCTCGCTCCCCTCTTGAATACTCCTCGTTCTGTTCTCTGCTCTATGGGTGACCGTTCCTTCTCAGTCTGTGCTCTTAGACTCTGGAATGCTCTTCCTGCCGAAGTCCGATCCTCTCCCTCCCTCGCTACTTTTAAACGTCTACGGAAGACTCATCTCTTCAGAATGGCCTTCTCTCCCCTCTAAACTTGCTCTACACTCGCTACACAACCTGCGATCTGGGAGGGCTAACAGCCCTGGAGGGCGAAATATAAATACCTATTATCATTATTATTCCAAACTGTAGGAGCTCGTGTCAACCATCTGAAATAGAAAATTAAAACAATATTTACAGTGAGCGACAAGAATTTCGGACCACCCTGTATGTATGGCATGAGAGTCCCACGTGTGTTAATTGTAGACTGCTACAGATGGTATTTTTTATCAGGATATCGGGACGAGTTTAGTCGAGAAATCCTACAGAAACCTGGTTGTTCAGTGGGAGAGTGAACGGGTGACACTTTCTGACATTTCGAGGGCATTATAATGGGTCACAAAAAGTGTGATTTCACGCATAATAATCCTCGAGGATACCAGATCCTGCGAGTCGACGAGGAATACGGGTCGCCCTCGAAACCGCCCCTTGCAGGGAAGATCAAACGATGTAACGGGTGCGGATGAAGGACCCAATTCGAGACAGCAGTATTTCACGTCAGGATGCCGAGATCCTGAACCTAAATGTCTCTCGCCAGATTGTCTCACGTCGCTTGAGGGAGGTGGGACACGTCACGCTCTCGTGATAATAAACCACTCCTTAGTAAATAGAATCGAATAAGCAGCGAGGTTTGAAGAAAAAAAGTTAGTGTACTCATTCGTATACGATTGATTGCCCTAAAATTAGTTTAGGAGACAAGTTAAATTAGATATCCACGAACGGGGCTATAATTATAACCAATCCTTTAGTATTATGGATTTATTATTGAGGCTTGACAAAACGTGTTTAGGAAACGACACACAAATGCTGGGAAAATGAAACCCTACGAATGCATTTCAATTTGTGATCGTCTCAACATAAAGTCACGAGGTATTGCGAAATGGGCTTATGAAACTTAGGGATTAGAGCAGTGTTTCCCAACCTTTTTTGGACTAACGCCCCTTCGGCCACTAAATCTTTTGATATCGCCCCCTCTGCTAACGAAATTTCATCGTTCTTAAGTTACAAGATATATTATTTTAAATATAAAAATTAGCAGAAATTCATTGAAAACTTACCTCAATGTTTTAATGATTTGGTGTTTTGTTTCTAACTCTTGCACCCTAGGTTCCATCCTACTTAGAAGTGACCTTAAATCTTTTCTTTTTGTGATTTGCGCGTGGTTTCTTTGTTTTGCGAGAAGTCGAGTAACTGCAATAAACCCGCGTTCAGCCATATATGAAGATGAGAAAGCTATGAACTATAGTTTAATTGCTTCCCACAGCTTTGGATACTTTTAAGGAATTTCTTTTTGTAACCAAAATTCCTGGTATGATTGCTTGAATAGAGGCTTCAATTCGAAGTCATGTTTTAAACCAATTAAGTTTCATTTGTATTATAATCTGTAAATGGGTTTATCAGCCAGTCAAGTATTTTCATATCTTTGAGATCTTGATATCTACAGATCATGTCCTCGTGCAACGTTTTCAAATGTTCGCAATAAATCAAGAGGTCATCATCCAATATGTAATTATTAGTCACCATCATATTCCAGTTCATTTAGATTAGGAAACAGAGACAGATTCTTACTACCAATATTATTCTTGAAGAAGGAAAGCTTGTCCAAGAATGCGCAAATTTTCGATTTTGCTTTGATAAGAGTTACATCACAGCCTTGCAATTGCAAATTCAGATAGTTGAATATGGTGAAGATACCTATTAAATAGGCAATGTCCTTCTTGCAAGCTAAGAGTTCATCACTCTAATGACCACATTTATTCTCTCGGAAAAATTTAATTATGCTGTTGAAAAGTGAATAAAATCTCTTTGAACAGTTTCCTTTCGATAACCACCTCACTTCGGTATGTAAAAGGAGGTGATCAAATTCTTCATCATTGTTATCACAGAGATGTCGAAATATTCTGGAATTAATAGGATGACATTTCCTTTTATTTACTCATGTAATAACAACTTTAAGGGATTTATGAAAACCTTTATATCGTCTTGTTAATGCTGGAGCTCCGTCAGTCGCGCAAGCAATAATATTGCTCATTGGGATATCTTTTTTTTTTAAAAACTGCTCAACTGCAGTAAAAATAGATTCACCTTTAGCGCTTGTTTCAAGTTCCTTTGCAAAGAGCAGATCTTGCTCAATTTTGTTATCTTTAATAAAGCGAACAAATCAAAAGTAGTTCTTAATTGCCTGGCAGTGTAGACTCATTCAATTGTAAACCAAATTGCTGAACCTTAAGTGTGTCACATAGGATTTCTTCAATGTCTTCAGCCATTTCGTCAACTCTTCTTTGAACAGTATTATTACTAAGTGGAATCCCATCGCTTTGACAATTGTGCTTGGTAAAGGATGATGTACTACTGTACGCAAGACTTCCTCTATAGATGGCAAAATCAGTGCTTCTCCAATTGTATGCGGCTTCCTAGACCTGACAATCATTTTGGAGATATTATATGAACAAGCAAGTCCATGGACGGATTTTGGGATCGTTTTGTTATAAAGGAGCCAATGGTTTTCTGTTGTTAAATCTGTCTCGTGAAGTTTGAAAATATGAGACATTTCTTTTTCTTTATCAGGATGCATTTTCTTTAAGTGATCAGAAAGTCGGGATGGTTTCATGGCCTCGTTAGAAAACATTTTCTCACAGAGAAGGCACATTGGTAGTTGGTTGTTATTAGGAGAACTAATAAATCCAAACTTCAAATACTCAACACTATGCACTTTCGTTTTGAAGAATTTTAACATATGATTATGGGTAGTTAACCAGGGTCTTTATAATTCAGATAGATCAGTAAATGGCAAACACAGAATTTCACCACCAATAATGATTACAGGGAACACACTTAACTCACAACTGAAATAATCGGGCACAGCAAATATAAAAGTGGAAAAAGGGAAAAAAGCAAAAATATGTATTAGCAAGACGATGATTAAGTTTGTATATAGTTATTAAAGTTATACAAATATCACCATTCTTACTACTTGCATTTGTCACAACATGGGTAAATGTTATGAAAAAGATTACTACATCAAAGCTTATGTGAAAACTATTGCTAAAATCACTAAATAACTAATATCACGCAAAGGAACAACACTTACCAACACAGAATTTACGCGGAAACTAACAGCAATCCAAAACAGATGTGGACCCAAGAGAGTGTGGCTGTTACGTACATATTTCATACAAGTACAAAACGGATCAAGTTTAAAGCAACAATAACGAGTGGAAGCTTTGTGTAATTATTTTATACAAGTATAGATCGAACCTCAAGCGTGTTTGGCATTATTGAAGACGTTATAGCAGACTATATGTCAGCTATCAGAGGTTTATTAAGACGTCATCAAACAAACCTTGTCAGTAACAGTTCGCCACCGCAAACCAAATGCTGCGTGAAGAAGTATCAACCACTATTTGTACAATACTGTTAATACAATGCCTTTACAATATTAAGCTATGCAAATAATAAAGCATAGAATTTAAAATCTGACTAACAGTAAAATTTATAATTGCACATAAGTATCGACATTAATTGTTTCATGGCCACAGAGTTAAAAGGTAATCAATTTTCACGAATTATGACTACGAGACTGCTAATTTGGCAACCCTGCGGTGTAATACCGACTGAGCTAGAAAACAAGCACACTAACATATATCACTGGCATCCAGTAGAATTTTCTGTAGAATTCTATAAAATTTCTGCAATTCTGCAGATTTTTGCTTTCCATAGAATTGCAGTATTTCTATAGATTTCTACAGGTCCAATAAGTAGGTATGCTATGGTTAACATCGAATAAATGCCGAACGTCCCAAGTATGCATTCAACGCCCCCTAAGTGAAGCAATATCTTATAGTGCCCCACTGTACCTCAACAACGCCCACGTTGGGAATGACTAGGTTAGAGTTATGCTCATGGGAGGGCCCCAAACTCTTTTTGTTTTCCAAAGGGGAAGCTCAACTCAAAAGCACAGACGCGCTCCAAGCCAGGGTTGCCACAACTGGTACTAAAGTACCATATTTGGTTCTTTTAGGGGTGTCTAAAACAGCAAAAGTACCAAATTACTACAAATAGAACCAAATCAAACCAATTTTATCATGTATTCATTTAATTAAATTATTGTTAAGTATGATGAATGTCTCGTTATTTAAAACATAAATGATTCTATTGCACTAATTTAAGACAAATTCTTGAGAATTCTTGTATTATCCCTCATAAAATTTACATTTGGTTCTTTCTGGTACCTTTTAACTCCTAATTATGGTTCTTTTTAAAATTTGCTTGTGGCCACCCTGCTCCAAGCGGCGCCCTCGTCCACGATCAACACGACATTCGTCCACTATTTGCAGACCAAATTTGATCAAATCGGGGAAGGGGCCAAATCCCTCTCCCTCTCCTCCCCTCTTTCTCCAATTTAAGAATAAAGTTTGAGGATCTTTTCTCTTATTATGGCGCAATGTTGTCTCCTCAGCCAGCTGGCTGAACGGCTGGCTAAGGATGCTGAACTGCCTTTCTCATGCGCGGGAATCGAGGGATGGGATCTTTCCGATGTTATAATTATTTAGGGGTTTGAGGTCGAATAAGCGGAAAGAATAAAAGATAAGGAAAGTAAAAAATAAATAAAAGCAAAACATTAGATAATAGATAAAATTTTACAATGTCTTTGTAAATTTGAGCGACTAAGTCTTTTCCTTTATTTCGTTGCCTCCATAAAAACTCGCTCATACAAGTATAAGAGTCGATCAGAGAACGAGCGGTTCCACATTCCTTTTTATTTCCCATTTTCGCCTTGGCCCAAAGCGACTCTATTTGGTTTGTGTGGGCACCAGTTTCTGGATCTTTAAAGTTCTGCGAGTGGTCAACAGTCAAATGCTTATACCTCATCTCTGGCAAGGATTCAATTCCATTGTATGCACGCCAATTATCAGATATAATAGTCGTGCCAGATAATACACATTCTTTAATTATACATAATTATGTTTCTGCCGATCTATCAGGAACTGCATACATGAAACACTCGCGCGTTTTCCTGCAAATCCCCCCCGAAAACCTACTGCACTGATAAAACCCTCTAGACATTGTTCTTTCTCTAGCAAGTTCGTACGATGTCATTTTTTTAAGGGTGAAAACAATGAATATGCTTCTATAAAACCCCCACAAACTATATCGTAACACTAAAGACGTGACAAGCTACTCCAGTAACAGGTCATCCAACCATCTGGCTAAGGAGACGAAATTGCGCCATAATAAGAGAAAAGATCCAAGTTTGAATTATATGTGCGAAACGCTAAGTTCCTTCACCTGTTTGACACAAAGGGGACTCTACTCTCCCCCCCAAAATTCTCTAAATCAGCCCAAGCCTGAAATTAACTCTTAAATGTGATGCTGGGAAGTTTGCATAACAATTACTAGTCACAGAGTCACTAGGACCTCATTCAAAATAAGTCCCCGGAGCCCAATTTCCTTCCCCCTCTGGTGTGTTTATTTTTAAACAAGATTGTAAAGCAAAATTAAAATATCTTTACATAAAGTTACAATTCTTCCAATTTATGTCCGTTAATTCCTAGGTGGCTTTATATGTAAATGAGATTTGATATTAAATGAAGGGAATGTAAGTAAATTGTAATTTAGTGGTAAAACCTTTATAGAAAATTATTACCACTCGTTATAGGAACGAACTTAACATTTACATAACTTCAGGAAGCCTTTCAGGATACCTATTTACACTATAAAGAAATCTAAGAGGTTTATTTATTAAATTAATGAACTTCCTTCAGAGTTTTTCCCAAAGTCAAGAAAAAGGCGTTTTTCTTTTGACGGGGAAACGAAACAGTGATCAATTGACAAACTGCAAGCTTCCCCCAAACATGAAAGTTTATTAATTTAGTTTTGTATTAATTATAAGATTTCATTGTTTATATTCCATTAATTTAGACCGTTTTATTGGTCACCTCTTGCTCCAGACCTAAAGAATTTTTTAAGTTTTCTCGAATAAGTTGGCCTTCGCGACTGAGCATTTCTTGTGGAGCGCTGAAAAATCTTTTTAATCGACGAAGGCAAATTGAATTTTTCGGATCGGATGAGAAGTAGCATGTAAGGGGTCGCACACGTGAAAGATTGAATCTCACAGGCACTAAATAGTTTAATTTTGCAGGTGTCAACTGGCGCAATCGCCCTACAGTAAGCGGGAAAGGGACTTTGTGTGTGTACAGGTGGCAACATTATGGTATGGAACATGTTTTCAAGGGTTGGAGTCTCTTCCTTCGTCCCTCTACGCGGCATACAATAATCTGCTCCAGGAACATCGAAGGTACCTGAACCTGCTTTCACACATGATGATTCTCTGTGCCACACATCAAAGAGAGTGAAGCAGTTCTTAAATGCTAAAAATATCGATGTGGTGAATTAACCTGCGCAGTCGAGCCCTAATTTAAACCCGATAGATAACCTATGGGAGATACTCGGTTAGAAGGTTAAGTTAGGTTAAGGAAAAAAATGGAATAAAATTCAATGAAAGAGTGGTACTGGGGGGTCAAGATACTTCCGGGAAGGAGGAGAGGATGGGAAGGTCACGCTACCCAGTAGTAATCGAATACCGGCTCTATGCAATGCCACCGACCTCATTAATTCAGTATCAAGACTACAAGAAGAAACACACTCAGGGAAACCTGGTCAGCCAGATGGGCTAACCTTGGGGGCTCAAACAAAATGTGCCACATTTGATCAAATTTGTCAGCGTGGGAACCACCGACAATCTCACGTCGGCAAGAAGTTGCAATCTGTCGACAACGAATCGGCCACACCAGAATACAAAAAAACCGCCAGGTACCACAAAATACACTCCATCAGCAAGGACGTGGAGTAGGCGTTTGATAAGGTGTGCCACGAGGGACTCCGTTGGAAACTCGCCAACAATACGGAGTTACCTCTCTGCACCAGAAGGCTCCTCTCGCACTACCTCACTGAAGAGGAGATGCCACATAAAATACAACAATACCCTATCACAACCTTTCACACCACACTCAGGCGTTCCTCAAGGAAGCGTACTAGCACCCACACTTTACATTATGTACACAAACGACACCCCACGCCCACCCGAAAACTGCCGTCAGACCTACACAGTGTCCTACGCCGATGACGTGACCATTCTCGTCAGCGGCCGCGGACCAGACGAGATCGAGCACCACGCACAAATAATACTAGACAAAAAGACAGAATACGAGGATAAACGGCTGATTGCCACGAATTCTCAGAAGACACAGATGACACTCTTCGGCGCAAGAGATCACTACATGCATAACCTACAAATTTTCGCACACACACCAGACAGGAACCACCACGCATCGGTGTCTAGCCATCGACCTATCAACTCTTCCTATCCCCTTTCAATTTATTTCCGCACCCTTTTCCTCTACGACTACCTGATCGCCTATATATATATATATATATATATATATATATATATATATATATATATATATATATATATATATATATATATATATATATATATATATATATATATATTAAGAAAAATATTGCAGTAACGCAATTAATTATGCGGTTAAAAGGCTATATTTTTGGCAAACCAGTCTTCCTCAAAGCCTTCGGAAGGAGCTCTTCTCACATACACGAAAAGGTAGCACTTAAAATAGGCGTTCTCTCAGATAGCCAAAAAACTATCTTTCGATTAACGTTTTTAAGTGTCACCCATGCTTTTCGAAGAGAATGGAAAATTTGTTTGATTTTCCATTTTCGCCAAACAAATTTTCCATTCTCTTCGAAAAGCATGGGTGACACTTAAAAACGTTAATCGAAGGATAGTTTTTTGGCTATCTGAGAGAACGCCTATTTTAAGTGCTACCTTTTCGTGTATGTGAGAAGAGCTCCTTCCGAAGGCTTTGAAGAAGACTGGTTTGCCAAAAATATAGCCTTTTAACCGCATATATATATATAATTAAAAAAATAGAGGCGGCATAAACCGAAAAATAACCATATATATATTGGAAGTAGGACATTTTTATGCAGGATTCATTAAAGTCCACAGCGAGGGCTGCATTGTTTAATTTAAAATTTCAGTTGATGACTCTGAGGAGGAAAATTACTCAGAAGAGGCATAACCTTATTTTCCTAGACATCTTTCGACCTAGTGGTAGCTCATCTTCGGGCAGAATGGTGTTTATTATGTATGGTGAACATGATATTAAAGGTAATATATATATAGAAAATATTTTGAACATAGCCGTGAGATAACCGGCCAATCAGCTAAATCAAAAATGTAAGGCTAGATTCTTATGTTCGTAAACAGAAAGTTGAAGAGTTTTGTAATGTTGAGAATATACAAAATAATTCAAATGTTTATGTGAGTTTTGGTTCCAAGCGGGGGCGTTGCAGATTTAGGCGGCGACTCATTAGTAGGATAATTTCTGGCGGAAGTTATATGTTAATTGAAGGTCTGAGTTGGAAGATCATAACCGCCTCAGCTATTCGGAGCCTTCGGCGGTCAGAATCACGGAAAATAATGGAGGTGTTCTGGATTAGCATTTCTCTTGTGATTGATGTATGATGTGTTGTAACCTGGCGCTTGATAGCCCCATCCTAGAGGCGCATTGTCAACCTGCGCGACAAGGTTGTGGAAGTCATCCCTATGTTCTTAACGTTGCGGTAAACGCAGTCACCGACATTGCAAGAGTATTCATACAATAAGTTGGCCTCTTGGAGGGGGTTCGTCGCGGGGAGACAACTGTTCTTCATGACGAGGGCTCGTGTTTTTCAGGTCTTGTAATATATGACCATGTTTATTTTGTGGTCGGGGTTGGATGGGAAAACGTTACGGTGGATAATGGCTTTGAGAATCTTCTCGTCTTCCTTGTACCTTGTGTTTAATGTTGTTTGGTAAAAGATGTCTATCAATGTAGGGTTTTCTAGTTTGTCCTTCGGAAGGATGACAGAATTCATCTTACGTTTAACGGTTGAGTCAATTAAAGTTTGTGGGTAGCCATTGTTCACGAGGAGCTGGTTCACTCGTTATCCAATTGGAGTGTGAGAATGCTTTGTTTACAAGGGCGTTGATCACGGATCTTTTGTACCTATCGGGGCACTCTGAGGAACCATTCATGCAAAGGCCTAAATTTGTAGCCTTGATGTACACCTCAGTCACGATGTGCTCTTGAGAAGAACGAACGAGAACATGGAGGAATGGGAGCGCAGACTGCTCTTTATTTTCATGGGTAAAGTTGAGTGATGAATTATTTCTGAAGTTCTGGATGAGCGTAGGTAGGTATTCGGGATTCTTCATGTCCAAGGATATATCGTCGATAAAGCGGACATAGATGGGATGTTTGAGGGTAGGACTATTTTAAAAAATGGCATTTTCTACGGATCCCATGTAAAAATTAGCAAATAGAACGCCAAGTGGGCAAACCATGGCTACACCGTTGAGCTGGACGTACATGTATCTGTCAAGGCCATAGTAGTAGTAGTAGTTGATTCTTGGATGGGAAGGGGTGCTATTTCTCCAGTGTGATCATTTTTTAATGCAGATAAGGTTTGCAGTTTCATCCACTAGAACGTTGGTAAAGAGCGATTCAACATCCATGGATATCAAGGTGGTCAGCTGGTTTGGAAAACATCCAAATGTTGAGGAGATTCTCGGATGAACGTAAGCTATAGGGAGATGGGACGTAGGGATTGGGAATAGAGTTGAGGAATATCGTAGGTTTGTAAGTCACAGTTGGAGTCTGACTGGTACTAGGGTGAAGGGGGTTTCCATGCTTATGGGTTTTAACGTTTCCATAAGCATATCCGAGTTTGTAGTCGCCATCGATGAGTGCAATCTTTAGGTGCGAGAGGGCATTATGCCATGGGATAAGCTTGTTTAGTTTTAATGTGAGGTCGTTTGTAGGTTTTTCTGTTACTTTATTTAATTTCGTTCTGTCATCGAGGATTGTAGCCTTCTTAGAGAGGTATTCCTCTTTGTCTAAGATAACATAGATGGAATATTTGTCTGCTCGACGGATGGTGATGTCAGGATTTTATTTCAGTTCTTAGGTTGCTTTGCGAAGTGCTGGGGTTAGGATAGCCGTTCGAGTGCGTCCTCAGCGCTTGTTGGCTTCTGCAGAAAGTTCAGTAGGGAGATTACAGGTACCGGTGACCTTACCGACTGGTTCTAATTGGAGTATACTGTCTAGAGATAGCTCAATATCCACCCTCTTTGACCGGGGGGGAGATTTGGTTATGACAATTGAGGACCAAATTAAGGAATTCTTCTTGACCCGATGTGAAAGTAGTACGGCTGAGGTTGAGGAAATGGTTTTTATTGTTTGGTGTTATGGTCCTTAAATGTCATTGTATTACTTTTTGGAGGTCAGTAACTAACACGGAAAGCGCGAAAGAATTGCGTGGGGCAAGTTCACATGAAGAAGCCATGATAAAGAGTGACTCAACTAACTCAAGATTTGTATCATGGGCGACAAAAAATAGTTCCCCCCCAAATATCTAATTATTTATTTAAAAATAGTAGGTAAATTCCTAAAAAATGCAGAAATTGAAAAATGATAAAAACTAAAGAAAAAATGCTAGAAAAACATGGGTAAAAGAATAAATATAGAGAACCTAAGTAAACCTTAAAACGATTCTATCTGGAGTTAATAGTAATGTCAGTAAAAAAAAAAGGCAAAATTATAGAATAGAAAAAAGAAAGAATTGAATGTAAGACTGGGTGGAAAAAAGAGAACAAGACATTTATATAAGACGAAATACATTCTTCATTCATTAATGACGTCACTGAATTCGAAAATAGCTCTTAAAAAACATAAAAAAACTGACTGCACAAAGAACGATGGAGAAAAGTAAAAAAAAAAGCGGAAAAAGAAAAGTAACAAACAAACTAAGGCAAAAAAGAAAAAAAAAGATTTCAATTCGAACTACATGTCCCGCGACCGCTATTCGATGGACCCGCGACATTAGTTACCTTATTTTTCAAAATGACACTCCCCCCCCCCTATAATATTATTTTGGTGGGAGGGTTGCGCGCCCCCCCACACACCTTTGCGACAGTTAAGTGAAACATTATGGGAAAAAAACACAATTGCGGCCGGGCAGCGGATCTTCAAGTTTACCCAGTTTTTTTAAAGGCAAAAGAAAGGGACATTGGAAGACACAAGGATAAAGGAGATCAAAGGACGGTGAAATGAAGGCAATGCGTAGTTGTTAGCGTTGCTGGATTTTAAAATTAAAGGCCACGGGTTAGATTCCCGAGGCAGGCAAAAAAAAAAATATATATATACTTCTACTACTTTTGCTGAAGACCTTACCTACCAACCTGCATTAGGCCAGCTGGGTAGCTATGTCCCAAACTTCTTATGTTAAAATTATATTATATTATATTATATTATATATATATATATATATATATATATATATATATATATATATATATTTATATCACATTAGCGTGATATATATCATTGAAAAAATAATAGTAAACCACAATATTTGAATCAAAATTTATTTATAACAGCAGATCTAGTTTTCGGCAAAGTTATAATTGATGCCATTTTCAACTGAGTAATGAAAAAGCCAAGCAGGGAGCTCAGGATAAATAAAGCGAACAAAATACTAAACAATATGAAAACGCAGGAAACAAGATGAAAAAAACATAACTATTTGGGTGGATTCAGGGGGAAGTTACTAATCTCCGAGAACAATTGATTCCGGGGATTTATAAATACGATTGGCGACTTTATTCGATATATATTTCTTGAACTTACATTGCCCTTCGGATGAATTGAAATTATCGACTTCGTTAATGATTATAGAATCTGAAATTCTTCTCTCAATATAACTGTTTGATTTATAAATAATTTTTGTTTGGTTGAAGTCGATTCTATGGTCGTAACTTTGCATGTGCTTAAGAGACTTAAACTTTCGCCTCTTCTTGTATCAGCTTGATGTTCTTTTATCCTCTTATTAAAGTGGCCCGACTCCGATGTATGCCCAATATCAATTATGACACGGTATACGGTATACGCTAGCGTCGTGAATGATGGGACACAGACTCTCTCGGACTATCGTCCCCGCCGAGATTCATTTGTATCCCCCGCGCCTGTTAGGTAACCCGAGTCTCATCTTATTTATTGTTATTTGTTTACTTTTGTTAATAATACTTTCTTTGTATATAGTAAAGTTATTTTTCTACAATCAGTTTCTCTAAAACCCAGAACCTCTAAGAATTGATTATTTAGGCCAACCGCACTCGATTTTGTGTATTTAACCCTCGCACTGGGATCTATATCCCAATTTCTAGGTGTGCTTCCTTCGCACGTCAACGCAGAGTCAATCTTCGGCTAGCATCGACGTTCGACTCTACGACATTATATTCTGGTGTCAGCTGTTCAGATCACCCTACGACACTGTTAAAATTGCATATGCTGATCCTTGAGAAACATCGACTTCTTTCGCAATAAATTCAACGCCAATCCTGTTTTTGAACGGCGGCCACCTTTTCTGCATTGGTTGATGTGGATGGTCTCATTTCTCTCTCGTCGTCATTAAGGACTTCTTTTCCTTCTTTGAAACATTTCATCCACCTCAAAACGTTGTTTGTATGTGGTGTAGACACATCATAATCATGCTGCAAAGAATCGACAATAACACGAGATTTCCAATTAAGTTTTGTAAAAAATTTGATAACAGCTTTGATCTCAAAATTTTGATTTTCCATGGATAAAAAAAAACTAGTTTGTTGTAAGCAAGTCACTTGCTACCTGATATGCGTACGAGGAATAAATGACTGTTTTGCAGGTATCGGCAAAACCCCAAAATAGGATCAAACGTGTTTTGACTTGAAAATTTCCAATAATCTTTTAAATTAAAGGATTGCACCAAAAGATTTTGAAGATTTTTCGTGTGTAGCCACGAAGAGGCACAGCAGGAGACTGGAAATGGAAAGGCTATGTACTGACAGGTGAAGACTTAAGCACTCGGCTTCCCTTTTCACCACAAGGGCTAGCCAACGTCACAAGCTCCAACGCGAGAAGGCAAGCAGGGCAGGCATTTAACATAAAGGGGTAACTTTGAAACCAGTTTTTTTGGGGGACTGGTAGATTAGCTATCCTATAAATGTAGTCTTCCAGTTCGAGGACGAAAGGATGTCACGCTGGACCTGAAGTAGAGCAGTTGTCTAATAATTCCACTACATTAACCGTACCAATTTGTCTTGGATCTTTTTCCATATATATATATATATATATATATATATATATATATATATATATATATATATATATATTAGTGTAGATGGGTTGCAGTCTTTCCTAAATACAAATTTTGTTATAGACCATGCTATATTTCGCCTTGCTCAATTTCCTTTGACATTTGGAAATTGATTAAGGCGAAATATACCATGGTCTTTAACAAAAATATATATACATATATATAAACTAACCATTTTTCTTTATTTTTCGTAGAATTGAGGGGAATTTTTGAACCACCCAATTTGTGGAAGAGAATTGGAGTCCTCCTTGGAGTCCGCGCCGGAAGGACAAACAAGAGGATTTTAGACTTCCTCAAAGTCAGCAGAAGTATGATGGAAATGGTCAGAAAAGAGCTAAAAGATTCAGGATTCAACTACGAGGCAACAACAGAGAGAAAAACCCATGGTCGACGATCTGACGCCACCAGATCGCCGGAATCCATCGATAAAATCCAAGAGGTTATCAGAAATGATCCCAGGAAGTAGATGCGAGCCATTGATAGGGAGAAAGCCGTGTATGAAAAGCGCGTTAGGCTGGTGCTGCATATGAATATTGGCTACTTTTTATACAATATGAGTAAGGGATAATTTCTGTCCTAGGCGATGCAGGATAAAGGATTCAAGCATACCAAGAAGCTGATCAACAAGTTGAAACACTCGTTGGAGCCAGACATACTGTGGTTCTTCTCTGACGAAAAGAATTTTTGCTAACAAGAATCTTTCTTGGAATTTGTTCATTGTAGTGTGTTTTGATTCCTCCTTGTAAGTGCATTGTTAGGCGTTGGCTGAGGGTAGTGGTGGTCATATCTATATATTGGTTGTTTGGATGAGGCTTGCAGTCCTCATGGGGGCATTCAAATTTGTATACCACATTTGTAGCCTTTAGGGTGGAAAAGAATCCACCCTAATCCTCCTGAATCCCCAAAGGTACAGATTTAGGAGAAAAAAAAGGGTACGGAGATGGCCCTAGCGCTGATTACAGAGAAGCTGGCCAAAGCAAAGAGTTAGGGGGAAATGGTTGACCTAGTGGCGCGCGACATGCAGTAGGCGTTTGACAAGGTGTGGAAGGATGGTCTCAAATATAAACTGGTAAAGATGGAGCTTGGGGAGAAAATGACTAGGCTGTTATGAGGTTTCATTAGCGACAGAAGGGCCTATATGGTGTTCGGACGCAATGGAGGCCCCGCCTTTAATACAAAGGGGCTCCCACAGGGGGGTTGCCTCTCCCCAATCCTCTACGCCATTTGCACCAATAATCTAACGTTTCACCTTAGCCCAGAAACAGCATATGTTACAGTTTGCGGATGACGTTACGTAGATTATTGCGACCTCAACTAGAAGAGCAAGGAAGGCAGCCAAAAACACAGCCAAAGAGATCCTGAACTTAAATAGATACGAGAAGAAATGGAAGATAAAGAGCAATAGTGATAAATTCGCAGTGATACCCATCAACAGGAGAAAGGTAGAGAGCATTAGAGTCGAGGGCAAAAGATATGAATATAAGGAAGCTAAAGTATTGGGTCTGAAAATAAGTAAAACCGGGTACAGAACACATGTAGTGGATAGGATAAAAATAGCAAAGGTGAAGTTGGCGGAACTTGGGAGGTTTTCACGGCTGTCGTCCAGTCACAAGAGGAAACTCTACATGGCAATAGTCAGAGCCACCCAACTGTACCCAGCTATTCCGCTACGTAGTACTCCGAAGAGTGTCATGATTAAAATTCAGAGGGTACAAAACCAGGGTACCCGATAGATTAAGGCACCAGGTGGATGGACATGAGGAGGCAAGAAGAATTACCAAGGGAAGTAAGAATGAAACCGGCCAATATAGCCTTACATGAGAGGGCAGTGGAAATCTGGAGATAGAATGAGGAAGAGCTGGGAAATGGTTGGGAGGACAGACTGAGACTAAGAGAGGGGATCGAAATGAAGCTTCAATTCCCTAGTAACAGGAAAAAGATAAGAACGATTCCAGTCCCAAGGTTTGTATAAACCTGAGATTAATAAGAGAGAGAAAATCGGTTTATACAGAAAATGGAAATTATAGAGAAAGGGTGAAATCTAATTTAATATCGATTATTTAGTCGATAGAAAAAGAGTCGGAAGGTGATAGGAAGTGAGAAGAAAAGAAAGAAAAGGACCATCCAGTCACCTGGAAACTACACACACACACCTCCTCACTAACGCATCCCTAGACCTACTTCTAATTTCAACACTATACTGTCATATCTATTGCTAAATTCTACCTTCATACACCTTAAGAACCTTAGACGAAGTTCATTCTTTGGTGCTCACCAAACAGTTACCTCGCCGATAAAGGAGGCAAAGAGAATAGCCTCTTTCCATCACTGCCACCTCCAAAATAACCGAGACTTCCGTCTGAAGATGCCCGAAGAAAGGCGAAAGCTCACGACTAAAATTTGTGAAAAAATCCGAATATTTTAAATAAAACCAAATAAAATGGATCTTCCTCCCTTGATTTTCAATCTTCAGCCTCATATAAAAAAACTGCCTTCGACAGTTAGAACGTGCTAATATAAAATTGGTAAAGTCGGAATACAACCCGGTCTTTAAAAAAGCATATATATATTTAGGGAGAATTGGAGAAACCACATGTAGTATATGGTTCTTTAATACTGACATTTCGCTCCTCTGGCACTTCCTCAGAGAGTAACAAGAAACTAAGAGGAAACGTCAGTGATAAAGAACCTAGTACACCTTGTGGTTTGGTTTCTCTTATTCTGCCTCTCCAGTTGTTGTCAAAGACACCCATCATATATATATATATATATATATATATATATATATATATATATATATATATATATATATATATATATATATATATATATATATATATATATAATATATATATATATATATATAATATATATATATATATATATATATATATATATATATATATATATATATATATATATATATATATAATTGCTTAAGACAATGGAGACTATTTAGTTGTGTCTTTACTTAGTAGGTGAAATTAGCGAACACATCGTTGTAAGAGGTGTAAACAAACACAATATACTAAACAGCTAACATTTCTACTTCCTTAAAACGTATTACTTCGCACAGGTGTTTAAGCAAAATCAAAATAAGGCGTTAATATCCTAATTATAATATACTAAACAGCTGTTAAATACAAAATAATATCAAAGTTATATTCATAGCCTAACTTTTCTCCTTCCTTAAATAAGAAAGGCGCGCTTTGCTTAAGTATAAAATTGGAATCCCTAAAAAAGGCGGCGAAAATAAAGCGCTTCATCGCGGGGCGCAATTTCTAAAAAAAAAAAAATGTGTCAGTCGTTAATTATAATTTATGAGGCCATTTTTAGGCTAACATAAAAACAACCCTACCATCAAGCGCGCGGGCCTGACAGGTATTGCCTACACCTGAGTGTGCAGAGTAAAACCTACCAAAAGTGGGAAGGGGATTCAGGAACTGAGGAAGAAACACACCGATCTCCATTTTCGCTCACCCCCGTTGGTCGAAATTATTAGGGAAGAAAATGAAGTCATTCTTTAGAGAGAAAATGGGCAAAGGAGAATCCTCACGACACCCTCGGGAGCCTCGGAGTCTGAAAAACGACCAGGACAGCTCTAATACCAGTCTCTCATCAGGAAGGAGGGGGGTGGGGGGGGTAAGTCCCTGAGGTATCGTTTCCATTAAACTACTCGCTTCATCACCCCTTGAGTTGATCAAAATATTATCCTAAAATAACGAATGATTGTTCTTACAGCCCGGTTACAAGCCTTCCTAGAGACACTGTAACGTGACAGAGACAGCAATTCTTCATAATCGGGAGAGTTGCCAACTCAAACACTATAAACAAGATACACAATATGAACCTTGACACTGTTAACAAGATATACGGTGTAAACTCAAACTCTGTAAACAATATAGACGGTGTAAACTCAAACACTGTAAACAAGATACATGGTGTGAACTCAAACACTGTAAACAAGATACATGGTGTGAACTCAAGCGCTGTAAACAATATACACGGTGTCAATTCAAACACTGTAAACAAGATACACGGTGTCAACTCTTTCTTTTTTTTAAGAGCTCATCTGGCGACTGCCTACTTGGGCATTAGTCGCCGTATTAAAAACTTGCCTAGTAGTAGGTTACTTTAAAATCAGATTTTAAAAAAACACAAAAAACAAACAAACCTAACACTAAAAATTAAAAAAAAGGGAAAAGGCAACGAGCAGCAGGAAGCTCCTGGGTCGGGGGGAGGTCCCCCCGGCGCAGGAACGTGCGGCCTATAAGGAAAAAAAAATAAAAATACAAATCAAAACAAAAAAACTGGTTAAATAAAAGGAGAAGGCCGGCCTTCCCCCAAAAGTCTACAAGTCCACCAGTCAATGTGCACGCACTCGTCCCGAGTACAAGGGATAGGCGGGAGCGACCCCGACCATCTCGGTACCGGGACATTCAACAAGAATGTGCCGAACAGTCTGGGGAACAACGCAGTCTTCACAGTAGGACGCTGGCGAGAACTCCATCAAATGGCCGTGCGTCCCGCGAGTGTGCCCAATTCGGAGACGACAGGAAAGCAACCTGAATCCTTCGCAGCATTGGAGGGTAGGTCTATGGGAACAGTCGCGGGCGGCGCAAAGACACGCAACTTTAAGTTCCCTTCGACCGTCTCCCATCTTCTTTGCCAAGCAGCTCGAAGAGCTGCCCGTATTCCTGCCATGTAGTCGGTGGGAGGAAGAGCGAAACGCTGGTCCGGTCGAAGAGTCCTCGCGACCTCATTCCCCGCAATTCCTACATGTCCAGGAACCCAGTAGAAGATAATCTCGACAACTGCCCGGCTCGCCAAAACCGTGGCATCACGGATATCGCAAACCAGGGGATGCGGAGATTCCAATGCACCGAGAGCAATCAGGGCGCTTTGTGAGTCGCTATAGATCCCAATACGGTCTCCGAACCGGGCACGTCGAGGAATCTCCCGTACAGACTGCTGTATTGCCACCAGCTCGGCAGTGAAGACAGATGCAGCGCCTGGCAGAGCCCAGCTGACTCCAAACAGAGGGGATACGGCGTGGAAGCCAACCCCCTCTTCGGACTTGGAGCCATCCGTATACATTGGCACGGTTCCAGCTTGACACGAGGTATGCTCCAAAAAGGTCGAACGCAATACTCCCGGCGCTGTACAAGCTTTGGGAGCAGAGGCGTGGTGACAAATAGTCAAATGTAGTACCTTCCAGGGTAGCGTCCTGGGCAGAAACAGGGGCGCCACCGGCCTAGAAGGCTATACTTAGCTCTCAATTGAGTTTTCTGGCCCTAAACGCAAAGGGATTAGGGTATGACTGGCGTCTCTCGGCGGCATAGGCACCGTCGAAAACAGCTGCGGATGATGCAGTGAGAGCTGTTGCCGAATGAGGGAGGCGCCGGGCTAGCGTGTACAGGCGAGTGATGCACTGTACGCGGCGTAGAGCGAGTAGCATCTCCCAATCATCGACCAGTAGGCTCTCAATGGGCGAAGTGCGGAAGGCACCGGTCGCAAGGAGAAAGTCGGTGTGGTGGATGGGGTCCACCTTTCGCAATAAACGCTCGGCTGCGGATGCATAAAACTCGCATCTGTAGTCGAGCTTCGAACGAACAAAGGATCGATAAAAAAGTAAGGCAGTAGCCCTATCAGCGCCCCCAAGCGCTGAACGTCACGAAACGGAGAATATCCATGGCGCGGGCACAAGAGACCCTAAGGCTGCGAATATGAGCCTCCCAGGTGAGGCATCGGTCAAATACAAGACCAAGGAAACGGTGCGATTCAACCACTTCCAGGCGCACCCCATTAAGACACAAATCTGGGTCGGGGTGGAGCCGTAGATGGTGGCAGAAGTGCACCAACTTATTTTGGCCAAAGAAAACCGAAACCTGTGCGCTTCGGCATAGCGAGAGACGCGGTTCAATGCCTGTTGGAGTCGACGCTCCAGAGTTGGCATCTGGGCCGCACCAAAATAGATCGAAAGGTCGTTCACGTATAGCGTAGCGAGAATATCTTCCGGCAGCACCGAGGTGATGCCGTTGATGCTCAAGGCAAAGAGTGTGACACTGAGGACACTTCCCTTCGGGACACCCTCTTCCTGCTCCATTGGGCCGGAAAGGGCTCCCCCCAATCGTACGCGGAATCGACGATCTCGCAAAAATTCAGATATAAACATTGGGAGGTGTCCAATCGCCCCCATCGTGTGGAGAGAATCCATGATACCGTATCGCTATGCGGTATCATAGGCCTTCTCCAGGTCGAAAAACACCGTGGCGTAGTGCTGTCTACGAAGGAAGACCTCGCAGACGGAATTTTCCAGTCGGAGCAGAGCATCCGACGTGGAGTGGAACTTGCGGAAGCCGCACTGTGCAGAAGACAGATGGCCTCCGCTGTCCAGGAAAAAGGCTAATCGAACATTTACCAATTTCTCCATCAACTTGCACACGCAAGAGGTTAGAGAGATTTGGCGGAAACCAGTCGGAGTAGAGCGATCTCCCCCCGGTTTGCGAAACGCGAGCACAGTAGCGATTCGCAAGGAATCTGGGTGAAGACCCTCCACCCAGATCCTGTTAAACAAATCTAACAGAATGGTCATGCATCCCTCACCCAGGTGTCGAAGCATGGCATACGGGACATCGTCCGAACCATGGGCGGTGTCCGCGCACGAAGCGAGAGCGGAGCGCAACTCACTCACTGTAAACCTGTCGTTGAAGGGTTCTCTGCCTCTAGAGGTAAAGGCGAGTCAGCGGCTTTCCGCGACATCAAGACGTGCATTGAATGCTAGCGGAGCAGCATCCCGTCTAGAGAATGCGGAGAAAGCGATTCCGCCAAGGACGCGGGGTCCGAGATTGCGGTCCCATTCTCCTGGTGAACGGGAGGAGGGTCCTCCGAGAACTTGCCCCGAATCCTTTTGACTCGCTTCCACACCTCAGCTAAAGGGGTCTTCCCATTAAGTGAAGACACGTATGACCGCCAAGAAGAGCGGCGGGCGTGCTTCGAAATATACCGGAACCTAGCCCTAGCCCGACGAAATTCAGCGACAGTGAAATCGTTCCGGCGGCGCTTATAGCGCATGTAGGCATAACGCTTCTGTTTGAGGGCCGTCTCACACTCGGACGACCACCATGGGAGTGGTCGGCGTGCCAAACAGCCAGGCATCATAGGAATAGTAGTCAGGCCCACGGCGATGAGGTTGCCGGAGAAGAACTCAACGGCCTCATCTACCGACCTAAACTCCTCGACTGAGATAGAGAATTCAGTCATTTCCTGAGATGCAGGCCACCGCGCCCGCGCCAAGCAACACCGAGGTGGGCTCTCAGGCGGCAGTTGCCCTGAAAATGATATTTGAATGGGAAAGTGATCACTACCATGGAGGTCATCGACCACCCCCCAATCAAAATCAGGCTGTGCATCCAAAGAGCACAAAGATAGGTCAAGGCAAGAAAATGAAGCGGTTCTCGGACAGTGATGCGTAAACTCATCCACGTTTAGGACACCCATCTCAAGCTCTTCGATCAGATCGGCAAGGACTTGTCCCCTGGGATTTATGGAGTAATCTCCCCAGAGAGGATGCCTGCCGTTCAGATCTCCAAGCAAGAGATAGGGCCTCGGCAACCGTGCCACGACGCGGCGGAAGTCCCCCGCGTCGAAGTCAGCTGACGGTGGAATGTACGCAGAAATGATAGTATACCTCCTATCCAGGTGCAGCCACACAGCCACTGCCTTAAAGGAGGTATCTTAAGAGAAAGGAAGAACGGAGACATCATGCCAGGTGTAAACCGCGCATCCCCAAGCCCGGCCATCCCGCGGTGGTGGGGTTGCAAGACCCTTGTACCCCGGGAGGGAGGGCAGGGGGCACGCGCCTAGCATGGTCTCCTGCAAAACGATAGCTAACGGGGAACGGGACGAGAGGAGCCTCCGCAGCTCCTCCCAGTTGGCCCGGAGTCCACGGCGATTCCATTGAAGGAATATGCCCTCCAGGCCTAGCTCGGAGGAGACGCGGGGGCCCTCCTCGAACTGAAGACCCTCACAGGAATGGCCGTACGCTTTCCGAGGGCAGAACCCCGGGCGCTATTGGCCGGACAAAGCGCTGAAGGCGCTGTCGCCTTCGAGGATTTATTGGGGGAGGTTGGGCTCGCCATGCGAGTCTTTTCCTCCTGCCGTCTCGAAACCTTAGGCGGGCGTTGCGGCTTCGGAGGCGAAGGGCCCTCTTTTCGAGGAACCACCGTCTCCAAGCCACTCTCTCCACCTCGATGCGTCGGCAAAGGAGCCGAAGCTCCTCTGTTGCTGTCCTCCTTTCGGGGAACAGCTTTAGGAACCCCGGAAGATGGCCTAGCGACCATCTTCAGGGGTGTTGCCTCCTGTGAGTCTAACGACTCGGTGGAGGCGCGTGGCCGTTTCGCATTACGGCAAACGGTCACGCTGGGGAAAGAGGGGGGAGCCCTGGTTTTAACCGGGGCTGGGTATAAACCATTTTTGCCGCCAGCTTTACCAGCGGAGCGCCCGGGTTGGGTAGAGACCGCAGAAGGGCTCCGAATAGGCGCGGAAACAACCGTGCTCGTTGGCCTGGATGGGCCGGCAGCAGAGGGTGCCTTTCTAACTATTGAGGCATATGACGTCCCAGGCAGAGCCGGGCGCGCCAGGACCAAGTCCTTAGCCTCGCGCAATGGGAGTCGATCCTGGGCCTGAATGGCCAGGATTTCTTTCTCAAAGAGATATGCACCACATTGCTTCGAAGAAGCAGGGTGCGGCTCTCCGCAATTGACACACTTGGCCACACACGATTTGGACTTATCGTGTGCGACCTTAGAGCAATTTACACATACTTCGGGTGACCCCGACTTTGCACGTCTACATGAGCGATTCGTATGGCCGAAGCGGTGACAGTAATAGCACCGCCGCGGCAGTGGCACGAATGCCTTCACGCGGTAGCGGTACCAACAAGCACGCACCGACTCAGGGAGCTTGTCACAGTCGAACGTGACGAAGAGTGTAGGGGTGGGTCTCGAGTCTCCTCCCTGTTTTCTAATCACACGTTCGACCTTGACCGCCCCATGGTCGGCCAGCTCTAGGGTGATGTCCTCAATGGAGTAGTCAACGAGTTCCCTCGCATAAACTACTCCTTTCACAAAGTTCATGGTAGAGTGCAGCGTCACACTCACAGGGGTGCCATGAAGTGTCCGAAGAGCACTTATCTTGGCCGCCTCGGCGGGATTCGCCGCATTCGCCAGAAGGCTCCCGTCCGAGAAACGGGTCACCTTCGGCTCTCTACCAATTGCACTAGCTAATCCTCTCCTCTGATGGATCATGTTGCCCATGGCTAACCTGGTGCCATCAGTGGAGCGAATAACGAGGAAGCGTTTGAAGCCAGCGGGATCGAAAACGCCAAGTAACCTCTGAATGAGGGACCCGATGTTATCGAGGCTAGACCCTGCGCACTTTTCATCTAAGTCTGGGGCTTCGCACCCAGGGAAGGCAGAGAGGCCGGATGTGTCGATCTTGGCTTGGTCGCTTACCGAAGTCGCAGCAGACCCATCCGTCCCCGCAACCCTCACGGATGGAGAGGAGCCCCGATTCTTCTTATTTTTTTCCTATTTTTCTTTTCTTTTTAGGAGAAGAGGGCAGGGAATGAACCCGCTTCTTCCCTACGCCGGCAGGAGCCCCCAGGCCAGATGGACCGGCCTCAGCCAGGTCCTTCTCCGAGATGGAGAAGGTCCCGGTAGTCATAGGGGCCCCTGTCGGAGGAGATCCCTCCCCTCCTTGTACTGCCTCGGAGGCCCCAGCCGTTTGAGGAGGACTTTGCATAGGGGCGGATTCGGGTTCGTGCTTGGCGCCGAGCCCGGATTCCCCCCCATGGAAGGCCCTACCGTCTGAGACTGGGGTTCCTCAAGGACCATGTGTGTCACAGGAGGGGCCTCCAGCTGGCCATCCTCTCCCAAGACATCGCAGGTCCCGTTGGCTGTATTGTCACTAGTCTTGTGTGGGGAGGCACAGGCCTTGACCCCGGCAAGGTTCAATATTCTTGCCAGCAGGTCTTTTGAGGGAAGCGACCGAAGGGGCCTGGCTTACCTCTCCCCCCTAAGGGGGTTTCCCCACCGAGCCGCTTACACGAGGGGCGGTCGGCAGTCCCCTTGGAAAGAAAAGAGGGGACTGCCGCTGGAAAAGGGGAGGTGCCCGAAAGCACTTCCAGAGTAGGGGGTGAGGGGGAGTCCCCTGCACCCGTAAGCGTAGGAGAGGAGTAAGCCTCCTCTCCGGTTAGAGAAATATGGAGGGTCCCCTGCGCAAGCACAGGGGGGGGGGACCTCTATCTTTTCTCTGGAGCTGCACGAGGGCGGCTCCGTCGTTCTTATAGGGGGAATTAAGGGGAGATGTTTTTTTTTGCATCATTGGGCATGGTGACCCTCTTTGTTTTATGGGACGCAATCGCTCACCACATCTCGCAGTAGCCCGCACTGCAAGAGGTGCTTACAGGCCCGGCAGAGCCAGGCGCCGCCATTTGGGACCACCCCTCCCACCTGGTGGCCTGACAGTCCTTCGGCATGGCGGCTCCACCTTGAACACGGCGTAAAAAAGATAGATTTTGAAGACGAGAGGAAAAGGGATGTGAGGAAGGTATGGGTGGGGATGAAGCAGGTTGTTAAAAACCAACCACCCCAGACCGGAGCTCAGGGGTTAGGGAACATTGTCCCCTCCCCCCCTCAGCTCCGAACCGGGACGGTTGGCTGAAAGGAAGGTCAGCTTCTACCCTGTGAATTTAGAGGCTGACCAGAGAAAGTTGTGGGAGAGGTTGCATGAAAAGCGACGAGGTAGGGGAGAAATACAGGCTCTCTGAAGGAAGGAAGAGAGGCTAAGATGGGGCCGGACGGGGCGCTGGATCCCGCCAGCACGGCGGCCAGGATGGCAAATCGCCGCGCCCCTTACGGCGAATTTGTTACTTAAATAATATTTAGGTTTATTTTCTATTTTAGTTGCTGAGTACCAAACATGTCGTTCAGGAAGATTAAGGATAAAAACTACCGCAATTCCTCGCCAACCCCCAATGTTAGGGGTGAGTCAACAAATCCTTAACAAACAAATATTTAAACCAGATAATTCGTCTTCTTTTCGGGGACAAGGGTAGGGGTTATCCAATCAGTCAAACCATAGGTAAAAGAAAAACACTCGAGCCCTCCTCCCTTTACCCCAGGCAATCCATTAATTACCCCTTTTGTTTCCATTTCGAAATTAAAGGGATTTCCATTTCCCGCGACGCCGCACCCCAATGGACTTGGGGCGATAAATAAAGGGCCTAAGTTTGCTCCATTGGAATTTCAGACGCGTTTGGCGAAATATTAAATCGTTGATAAACGGCGAGTTTCCTTCAGAACGAGAGAAATGTCCTCGAGGGTCAGATGCGATGCCAAAACTTGATGAGTGAAGGGTGAGATTAGAACTTTAAGCCCCTTTCAGGGCAAATGCCACCCATTGTGGTGGGAGGAATAGAAAATAAATTGAAATTGGTCTTATTTCAATTTGATACAATGATAGTTTTAAATAATTAAATCTCATTATGAAATGAGATTAGCATTTATGTTAAGGACGAGATTCGCCGTATTTAGTGGTAAATCAGATTAACTCCCGAAGTGCTGTGTTGAAATTCCTTAGGCGGGACGTAACAAGCAGCTTCTAACCTATTTTACACAAATTCCACCAATTATATCCATTCTAATATATCCCTTTACAAGCCCAAAGTGACACATAACTCAAATACACAGGCGCTAAAAAACAGAACACATTTTCTTGCAAATCACATTTAAAACACGTCACCATCACAAACAAAGCCACAAAGAAAAACAACCTCTTCAAAGCACTATCGAACAAAAGCATTCGAATAATCGAAGGAGTCACCACTCCATACAACGCCCCACGCAACACCAACATGACACACAACCCTCACCAAATTCCACGCAAACAAGCTCCAAACAGCTGACAATAACGCACTCAGGAGTCATCTTGGGATGCACTCGAACCGCACCAACAAATCGTAAAGAAATAACCATTTTGAATTGCTTCCAGTTTTCACCCGTTATTTTCTGTTCTTCGATCGATGAAAATTTAATCTATTTGATGCTTTTTTTTTCAAATTTGGAAATAAGAAAAGGTCAAAAGGTCAAAAGGATCAAATGAGAAGTAAAAAATACCTTCCTTATATGACACATTAGATGTTCTCTGACCGTCAAGGAAATCTATCAACAACGGCGCCATTTCCATACAACCCCCCTTCCCCCCATTTTGCTCTCGACATTTCTCACTACTTTGAGGGGACAACCTGCCCCTCTATGTGGCCATTGTTTTGATTGTTAGCATTAATCTCATATTGATTGCAACACCAGTAACTAATCGTTACAAAAATCGGGGCATATACCGCCCCGTCAATCATGTACCCGAGTCTTAGTCTTGGTTTTCTATCTCTATTTGAAGCGTTGGGTTGCGAGGGTACGTCTACTGGTATCTGAGTCTTACTGTTGGGTTGCGAGGGTACGTCTACTGGTATCTAAGTCTTACTGTTGGGTTGCGATGGTACGTCTACTGGCATCTGAGTCTTACTGTTGGGTTGCGAGGGTACGTCTACTGGCATATGAGTCTTACTGTTGGGTTGAGAGGGTACGTCTACTGGCATCTGAGTCTTACTGTTGGGTTGCGAGGGTACGTCTACTGGCATCTGAGTCTTACTGTTGGGTTGCGAGAGTACGTCTACTGGTATCTGAGTCTTACTGTTGGGTTGCGAGAGTACGTCTACTGGTATCTGAGTCTTACTGTTGGGTTGCGAGGGTACGTCTACTGGCATCTAAGTCTTACTGTTGGGTTGCGAGGGTACATCTACTGGTATCTGAGTTTTACTGTTGGGTTGCGAGGATACGTCTACTGGTATCTGAGTCTTACTGTTGGGTTGCGAGGGTACGTCTACTGGCATCTGAGTCTTACTGTTGGGTTGCGAGGGTACGTCTACTGGTATCTGAGTCTTACTGTTGAGTGGCGAGGGTACGTCTACTGGCATCTGAGTCTTACTGTTGGGTTGCGAGAGTACGTCTACTGGTATCTGAGTCTTACTGTTGGGTTGCGAGGGTACGTCTACTGGCATCTAAGTCTTACTGTTGGGTTGCGAGGGTACATCTACTGGTATCTGAGTTTTACTGTTGGGTTGCGAGGATACGTCTACTGGTATCTGAGTCTTACTGTTGGGTTGCGAGGGTACGTCTACTAGCATCTGAGTCTTACTGTTGGGTTGCGAGGGTACGTCTACTGGTATCTGAGTCTTACTGTTGAGTGGCGAGGGTACGTCTACTGGCATCTGAGTCTTACTGTTGGGTTGCGAGGGTACGTCTACTGGCATCTGAGTCTTACTGTTGGGTTGCGAGGGTACGTCTACTGGCATCTGAGTCTTACTGTTGGGTTGCGAGGGTACGTCTACTGGCATCTGAGTCTTACTGTTGGGTTGCGAGGGTACGTCTACTGGCATCTGAGTCTTACTGTTGGGTTGCGAGGGTACGTCTACTGGTATCTGAGTCTTACTGTTAGGTTGCGAGGGTACGTCTACTGGCATCTAAGTCTTACTGTTGGGTTGCGAGGGTACATCTACTGGTATCTGAGTTTTACTGTTGGGTTGCGAGGGTACGTCTACTGGTATCTGAGTCTTACTGTTGGGTTGCGAGGGTACGTCTACTGGTATCTGAGTCTTACTGTTGGGTTGCGAGGGTACGTCTACTGGTATCTGAGTCTTACTGTTGGGTTGCGAGTACGTCTACTGGTATCTGAGTCTTACTGTTGGGTTGCGAGGGTACGTCTACTGGTATCTGAGTCTTACTGTTGGGTTGCAGGGTACGTCTACTGGTATCTGAGTTTTACTGTTGGGTTGCGAGGGTACGTCTACTGGTATCTGAGTCTTACTGTTGGGTTGCGAGGGTACGTCTACTGGTATCTGAGTCTTACTGTTGGGTTGCGAGGGTACGTCTACTGGTATCTGAGTCTTACTGTTGGGTTGCGAGTACGTCTACTGGTATCTGAGTCTTACTGTTGGGTTGCGAGGGTACGTCTACTGGTATCTGAGTCTTACTGTTGGGTTGCAGGGTACGTCTACTGGTATCTGAGTCTTACTGTTGGGTTGCGAGCGTACGTCTACTGGTATCAATTCCATCGCCTTAAAATCTTTTAATGGAAATTTGGGCAATTGTTCTTTCTAGCAGGGTTCTAGACCGCTTTTAATGCCAGCAATGTTTGGATTCTTAGGTCAGCAGAATCCCATCGGCCCAAGTTCAGTTGATCCTTTAAGATTGTATGGACTGATCCAAATGATCCGTTTCCATGCTATGGCGCCCCACAATGGATCAACGCTCTTCTTCCCACCTGATCGTTGTTTCATTCGTTGATGAAATGTGAAGGTTTAAAGTTTCCGTTTTCACTCCTGCCCCAAGCTATGTTGGTTCTCTGGCGGACATCAGCCAGAGCAAGCCCCAACTCCCTACCAGTCACGGTGGACACCTCCCTTAGTAAATAGTCTCAGCTTTAAAAATAATCCGGACGGGGATTCAAACTGGCCACCCAGCGAATGTCGGGCAGGCGCGCTAACCACTCCATCAGGCTGCCATCTTCTCTTCCAATACAGAAGTGATTTATCCATCGATTTATTGGGAGCAAATCTCCATGAAACTTCGCTACTCCATCAATAATATCCATTTTCAACAAAGTTTAACCACAAAACCTTCGAGAGGACATCAATAATATCATTTTTCACTATTTTTTTTTTAAGGCGGCCATCATGCGATGGCCACCAGGGGCAAAAATCGCCGTGATTGAAATTTCAGCCTAGTAATAGGCTACTATAAAAAGTTCCCCAAACGAAAACAAAACACAGAAAAAAAAAACGCTCCGGCGTCGCGGAAAGCTCACCTCCTACCCAGACCCAGAACTATGCGACCACCACCAAAGAGAGTCAAATAAAATGGAGGAGGCCAACATCATTCAAAAAGTTTTATAGTCCCTAAGTCGGTTTATACGAACTCGTCCCGAATATAAGGGACAAGCAGTAGCGACCCCGTTGCTCTCAGTACCGGGACAGGTAACGTGTGCGGAGATCACCCAGACTGGGACATTCAACGAGAATATGCCGAACAGTCGCGGAGAGAAAGCAGTCGTCGCAGGCGAGCGCTCGACCAAATGGCGGTGGGTCCCGCGAGTGTGTCCAATTCGGAGACGACCGCTCTAAGGTGATGTCCTCTATGGAGTAGTTAACAAGTTCCCTCGCATAAACTACCCCTTTCACAAAGTTCATGGTAGAGTGCGGCGTCACACTCACAGGGGTGCCATGAAGTGTCCAAAGAGCACTTATCTTGGCCGCCTCTGAGGGATTTGCCGCATTCGCCAGAAGGCTCCCGTCCGAGAAACGGGCCACCTTCGGCTCTCTACCAATTGCACTAGCTAATCCTCTCCTCTGATGGATCATGTTGCCCTTGGCCAACCTGGTGCCATCAGTGGAGCGAATAACGAGGAAGCGTTTGAAGCCAGCGGGATCGAAAACGCCAAGTAACCTCTGAATGAGGGACCCGATGTTATCGAGGCTAGACCCTGCGCACTTTTCGTCTAAGTCTGGGGCTTCGCACCCAGGGAAGGCAGAGAGGCCGGATGTGTCGATCTTGGCTTGGTCGCTTACCGAAGTCGCAGCAGACCCATCCGTCCCCGCAACCCTCACGGATGGAGAGGAGCCCCGATTCTTCTTATTTTTTTCCTATTTTTCTTTTCTTTTTAGGAGAAGAGGGCAGGGAATGAACCCACTTCTTCCCTCCGCCGGCAGGAGCCCCCAGGCCAGATGGACCGGCCTCAGCCAGGTCCTTCTCCGAGATGGAGAAGCTCCTGGAAGTCGCAGGGTCACCAGTCGGAGGAGATCCGTCCCCTCCTTGTACTACATTGGAAACCCAAGCTGTTTTAGGAGGACCTTGAATAGGGGCGGATGCGGGTTCGGTGCTTGGTGCCGAGCCCGAATTCGCTCCCATGGAAGGCCCTACCATCTGAGGCTGGGTTGCCTCAAGGACCATGTCTATCTCAGGGGGCGCCTCCAGTTGGCCATCCCCCCCTCCCCAGGACATCGCAGGTCCCGTTGGCAACGTTGTCACAAGTCACGTGTGGGGAGGCACAGGCCTTGACCCCGGCAAGGTTCAATATTCTTGCCAGCAGGTCTTTTGAGGGAAGCGACCGAAGGGGCCTGGCTTCTCTCTTTCCCCTAAGGGGGTTTGCCCTACCGAGCCGCTTCAATAAAGAGCGGTCGGCTATGGGCTGCCTGCTGGCTTTGTTGGCAGTTCCCTTCGAAAAGAAAAGGGAGGACTGCCGCTGGTAAGAGACAGGTGACGAATGCACCTCTAGACAAGGGGGTGAGTTTTTTTTTTTTTTAGGGGCTATCTGGCGACTGCCGACTTAGGCATAAGTCGCCGTAAACAAACAGCCTAGTTCTAGGCTACTTTAAAAAAATTTGAACAGGAAACAACAATAAAAAAAAAATAACAATAACAATAACAAAACAATAACAAAACAACAATTAAACCTGGTTAAATGAAAGGGAGAAGGCCGGACTCTCCCCAAAAGTCAACAATTCCACCTGTCAATGTGCACGCACTCGTCCCGAGTACAAAGGACAGGCGGTAGCGACCCCGCCCATCCCGGTACCGGGACAGGTAACGTGCGCGAAGATCACCCAGACTGGGACATTCGACAATAATGTGCCGAAAAGTCTGGGGAACAACGCAGTCGTCGCAATACGGCGCAGGCGAGCGCTCCATCAAATAGCGATGCATCACACGAGTGTGTCCGATTCGGAGGCGACAGAAAGCGACCTGCAGCCGTCGCGGCATTGGGGGATAGGTCCATGGGAACAGTCACGGCGCAATGGCACGCAACTTTAAGTTCCCTTCGACCGTCTCCCATCTTCTTTGCCAAGCAGTCCGAAGAGCTGCCCGTATTCCTGCCATGTAGTCGGTGTGAGGAAGAGCGAAACGCTGGTCCGGTCGTAGAGTCCTCGCGGACTCTTTGGCGCCCTCATCGGCGCGCTTATTCCCCGCAATTCCTACATGTCCAGGAACCCAGCAGAAGATAATCTCGACATCTGCCCGGCTCGCCAAAACCGTGGCGTCACGGATATCGCGAACCAGGGGATGCGGAGATTCCAATGCCCCGAGAGCACTCAGGGCGCTTTGTGAGTTGCTATAGATCACAATCCTGTCTCCGAACCGGGCACGTCGCGTAATCTCCCGTACCGAGTGGTGTATTGCCACCAGCTCGACGTGGAGACAGACGCAGCGCCCGGTAGAGCCCCGCTGACTTCAAACAGAGGGGATACGGCGTGGAAGCCGACCCCCTCTTGGGACTTGGAGCCATCCGTATACACCAGCACGGTTCCAGCGTGACACGATGTGTGCTCCAAAAACAAGGGGGTGAGGGGGAGTCCCCTACACCCGTAGGCAAAGGAGAGGAGTAAGCCTCCTCTCTAGTTAGAGAAATTTGGAGGGTTCCCTGCGCAAGCACAGGGGAGGGGTCGATTTTATCTGTGGAGCTGCCCGAGGGTTGGCTCCGATGAAGAACAGGGGAAAATTAAGGGGAAAAAATCTGTTTTTTCAACAATGGGCATGGGGTGACCCTACATTTTCCACGGGATGCATACGCTCATCACCCCTCGCAGTAGCCCGCCCTGCAAGGGGTGCGTACAGGCCTGGCAAAGCCATGTGCCGCCATTCAGGACCACCCCTCCCGCCTCGTGGCCTGGAAGTCCATCGGCATGGCGGCTTCACCTTGGACACAAGCTAAAAAAATAGATTGTGAAGTGAGAATGACAGGGGATGTGAAGAAGGTATGGGTGGGGATGAAGCAGGTTGTTAAAAACCCACCACCCCGAACCGGAGCTCAGGGGTTAGGGAACATTGTCCCCTCCCCCCCTCAGCCCCGATTCGGGACGGTTGGCTGAGAAGAAGGTCAGCATCTACCCTGTGAAATTAGAGGCTGACCAGAGAAAGTTGTGGGAGAAGTTGTATAAAAAAGCGACGAAGTAAGGGAGAAATACAGGCTGTCTGAAAGAAGGAGAAGAGGCTAAGCTGGGGTCGGACGGGGTGCATCCAACGTGGAGTAGAACTTTCGTAAGCAGTACTTGCGGGAGGACAGGTGGCTTCCTCTGTTTAGAAAAAGGTTAATCTAATATTTATCAATTTTTCCATCAAGTTAAACACGAAGGAGGTTAGAGAGATTGGGCGGAAACCAGTCGGGGTAGAGTGATCTCTCACCCCAGTTTTCGAAAAGCGAGCACAGTAGCGATCCACCAGGAGTCTGAGAGGATACCCTCTGTCCAGATCTTGTTGAACAAATCTAACAGAAAGGCCATGCCTCGCTCACCCAGGTTTCGAAGGATGGCATACGGCAAAACGTTCGGGCGGCGCTCATAGCGAGTGTAGACATAACGATTAATTCTGAGGGCTATCTCATGCTGGGCTGACCACCACCAAGGACGCAGTCGGAGTGCAGAACGATCAGACGTTCTAGGAATAGAAGGTTAAGCCAAGGCGATGAGGTTGCAGCATAGGAAGGGGGTTCGAAAAAAAAAGAGATGACAAGCACTACTGCAAAAAAACCTACCAACTGCGAGTGCTGGGGTCAGGAAATTCCAGCAAGTTCCTGCAAATGAGCTTTAATTTAGACACAAGAACCTAGAAGCCTTTGGTGGGTTAGGATTCGAACAATGAAGGTCGTAACTGGTGACTTGTAGGATACTAGAGTAATCTTCAAGTAGTGGAGCGTCGCACTATATTTTACCTATTTTGGGGGGGAAATTTTAGCTCTGTTTAGGTTTTTTTAAAGCTTTTTCACCTTATTCAAAGACGAATCGCCTATGTACATACAGTACGTCACCGGAATTGACCAATCATGGGCGGGTATTTCTTTAAAGATTATTCCCATTGTATTTTGGAATACGAAAATACCCCATTTTTTTCTATTACTTACTTTTGAGTTCTTTCATTGAACTGATTAATGGGTGAGGAGGAGGGGAGGGGGGGTCCTTCACCAAAACCAAATAAAAATAAATAAGGAAAAACGAAAGAATGGCTGAAAAATGGGGAAAATGTATATGTCACGTATTGGGCCCTAGTAATTTTTTACATTTTTTATTAATTTTGATTAATTATTTATAGACGAGCTTTTAAATACTCCTTGCACGTTCGCTTATTTATTACGAGTCCCCCCTCACCCCGTTTTTACTGGAACTATTTTATTTTGCTTTCATTGTAGTATTTTTTTTTTACTATTGTATTCACTACTCTTGGATGTAATCATTATTTTCTTTAGTGACATTTTTTTCCCTTTTTTTACATTTTTATTTCTTTTCCCACTTCCTTCCTTCTTAAATAGTTAAGTTTCTTAGAATGAAAGACTTGAACTTTACATGCGCTTGTTTGGAACTAGTTTTCTTGGTGCTTTCGAATTCAGCCCTTTTCACTGTTATTGTCTAGTTTGACATGGCTTCTTTGTGTGCTCGTAGTCCAATTAATTTGCGCTTTCTTTTTTAATTAATTTCCAATCGCAAACGCTTGATAAAGTTATCTAATTGATCTATTGGTTTTTGTATAACTCGAATACCTACATAATTTGATTGTCCATTTTTTTTTTACTAAAGGAAGTAGAGTTTGCCTATTTCCCATTTTTTTTGTCTGTTCACGGAGAAAAAACATGGCGCTTTAAGATTCGAAATCACAAACGTGGCAACAACGTATTCATGCGCGCAGAACGCTAAAAGCAACCATACGAATAATAGTCAAGTATGGAGCAACCATCCGAATATCTGTTGTCATCATCATCATCATCACTAACTCTATAATTTAATAAGGGGATTTTTTTTTTAGTATTTGAATAATAATTTCATCTTAGTTTGGTTATGACTTATGTTTTTTCTCAAAGTTATTTCTAATAATTCTTTTATAATATCAAAAAACAAAATGGTGAAGTTCCGAGATAAATATAAGTATCGAAATTTGGTGAATTTTTAAAACCCGAAGAATTACAAATGGTGAAGTTCAGAAAATTTAGTTTAGAGTTCCTTTTTAAAATTATTATAATTGGCGAAGTTCAAAAAATTTATAAAAATTTAATCATGGCTGCTTTTTATTAGATTTTAAATTTGAATCTTACTAGCGAAGCCATTGCCTGGTTCTCTCAATTAAATGGAATACAAAATATGCATTCATCTTTTTTGGCAAGGTAGCTTGTTTACATAAAAATGCTTCCGTTTGACACCGTAACTTGTTTATATAAAAATGTTTCCGTTTGACACCGTAGCTTGTGTTACATAAAAATCTTCCGTTTGATACAGTAGCTTGTTTACATCAAAATCTTCGTTGACCATAGTAGCTTGTTTACATCAAAATCTTTACTTTAAATCCTAGCTAGTTTACATTTAAATCTTCGTTTGATATAGTAGCTTGTATAAATCAAAATATTGATATGGCAGTAGCTTGTTTATATCAAAATCTTTACTTTACATCCTAACTAGTTTACATTTAAATATTCGTTTGATACAGTAGCTTGTATAAATCAAAATATTGATATGACAGTAGCTTGTTTACATCATAATCTTTATTTGACATGCTAGTTAGTTTACAGTTAAATCTTCGTTTGATACAGTAGCCTGCATAAATCAAATTATTGATATGACACAGTAGCTTGTTTACCTAAAAATCTTCGTTAGACATAATAGCTTGTTTCCATCAGAATCTTCGTTGGACACAATACCTTGTTCACATCAAACAATTATTAAACCCCCCTCCCCGCATCGTCTGACCAATCCCCTCTCATCTAAATGTCAGTTACCGTAAAAAAGAGGGTTCCTTCGAGGCTACATCACCACAATGAATGTAATTTAGTGATTGGGCAAATTTTGAGTTTCCTTGCCAAGTGTGAAACTTTTAAACGAGGGTAGTTCGTCACGAATCTTCGGGAAATATGAAGAGTTTCCTTAAATTGGGAATACAAATGACCAATGTGGTTCTTTTGACGGTATTCTGCCATTCTTCGCCATTTGTGTCAGCAATTCACCTCTCAGATTGACAAGGAATTAATCGTCCGCAAAAACCCCCAGAAATTCCTTTGTATCTCTACGTGTTTTAGAGCGAATCTGTGACCATATAGGTAAAGGAAATTGAGGATTCGCCATAATAATAACCACAAATTTGGATGCAGAGATTTTATCATAGAATTACGGGTGTCTACCTCTTCCATCTCTCAGGATAAACTAGAGAAATCATTAGTGTTAATAAAAATATAATAAAAAAACAAACAAGTAATTCCGGCACACCGTAAAAAGCACGTACCACATATCACGGAATTACGCGTTATCTACTTTGAGAAACCATGTTAGGAAGTTTGCACCCTTCACCTAAAGGAGTATTTCGAAGGTCGTGACCTGAAAAACTCTACAAACAAAAATTCCTTCTTAAGAGCACCGAATCTCCCTCCTCCCTAATCGAATTCAAAATGCAACACACACACAAACGCAGTCATTCACTTCAAGTCTCAATGTTTATGAAGATAAGCAAGCTGACACAATTTACCTTGACTTAAACCAGTGGTGCACAACTCCAGGCCCGCGAAGCCTCAGATCATTCTATTTTTGTTTTCTGTGAAATTGTTTTTTTAGTAAACCGCGATTTCGGCAACACTACCAATTTGTTTGTTTACATTTTTTGAGCGGGATTTCATTGTAGATACAGTGACGAAGGCGATGCTGTCTTAAGCTGATTTCGGGATTCCTTTTAGAATTTCGAGCCAATTGCTGTTATTTCACTCATCAAATCTATGGTCTAACTTTTGGAGGCATAGAGGTTATGTTTTCGGTAGCGTTTGTTTGTCTGTCTGTGTTAGCAAAATAACTCAAAAAGATATGGACGGATTATGCTGAAATTTCCAGGAAACTTCCGAAATGGGACTAGGAATAATTGATTAGATTATGGAAATAATCCGGATTAAATCATGGATTCTGGATCGATTTTTTAATTAGTTATTGTTTTATTTTAATTTAGTTAATCTTAATATTTCAATTTTCTGTAATTGTGATTTCCGAGTGTTTTCTAGTTTGTTTTTTTAAAGCAAGTACTACTGAAGAAATTTAAATAGGTTATTTTTAGCAAGGAACAATAAAGAGCACCCTAAAGTACGAGCAAAATAAGAGAACGATTTTCCTTTACTGAAATATTTTCTTCAAATATATAATCAGTAGGTAAATGAAATTTTCATACTACATAAACGAATGCATTTAATATATTTTATGAAGATTTCAAATGATACAATCGTATATTCAAGAAATTATACTAAATAAACTAACAAAATCAAATAATGACACGTGCAAAATAAGAGAACGATTTTTCAAGAACATTCTAGAAGTTACTTGAAATCATCTGGCAAAATTTGCTCAGTAGGTAAGAACTGTACAACCGCCAATGTTGTGGTACTCATTTGCAGAGGTGCAAAGTGACTCCTGAGCTCCGTCAAACAATTGTTCGCTTGAAGACTTCGTGGAAGACTCTTTTCTGCGATTTTAAGAGATGTAGGAAGGTCTAGGAATGTGATTACACGCATTCTCAAGTTATAAAATGAAAACAAAACCTACAAATCACCTACAAAAACAGTCGCCCCAACATAACCACCGTCCGGGAAGACATAGCTATTAGGAGCTTCTATATAAAGGATCCCTCTTAGACTGCAGCAAGAATTTCTCGAAAAATTAAGACCAATAGTAGCAAAGAAGTGAGCTGATTCACGGTGTCTCGTCGCCTCAATACATCTGGTTTAAAACCTCGTTCTCCCTTAACCAAACCAATCATCAGTAAGAAGAACCAGAAGGCGAGACTCGAATATGCTGAAGCTCGTGTTGTTTCGAGGGATGAAGATTGGGAAAGAATTTATTTCAGCGACGAAAGTAAATTTAATTTAATTGGCTCTGATGGTGACGCTTTGTTAGACACGTTGCAGACAACAGACTTAACCTTAACTGTGTTAAAAGTCTGCTAAGCATGGATGAGGCAATATCATGGTATGGGGGATTTTTTCCTCTGAAGGAGGTGGTCCGCTAGTGAGAATAATTGGAACGGTAGGTGAGAAAGTATACTTAAACCTCGTACAACATGTTATACCTTCACTCCGAGCATCTCTAAACTAGTCAGCTGTATTTAAGCAGGACAACACGCCATGCCATACTGCAAAGCGAGTAAAGTACTATTTCGAATATGAAGATATCGAAGTAATGAAGTGACGTGATTAGAGCCCGGACCTGAACCCAATTGAAAACCTCTGTAAGATTATTTGAGACCAAGTTCGAGACCATCAGTCTTCAACTGTAACGGATTTATGGACGAAAATTGAGAAAGAATGGAACAAAATAATACCATAATTTTGCCAGAAACTGGTGAGATCCAGTGGTCGTCGTTGCGCCGAAGTAATAGAAAACAAAGGCTTCAACACCTTAATAAGTTTCATTGTTGTCAACTCGTGATTTGTTTCTTCTGTATTTTTTTGCTAAGCAATTGTGTGAATGAACGTTCTCTTATTTTGTACGTGTCGATATTTTATTTTGTTAGTTTATTTAGTATATTTCTTGAATATACGATTGCATCATAAGGAATCTTCATAAAATATATTAAATGCATGCCTTTATGTACCAGAGAAATTTCACTTACCTACTCATATTTTTAAAATCGTTCTCTTATTTTGCTTGGTAGTGTATGAGTCCCACTTGTGCGGAAAGGAATGATGAACAAGAGGGAACCGTAGCAACCTTTGCCACCCCTCGTTCTGGTATCAGTAGGATCAATAGGCAAACTCTAGAGAGCAATTCCAAGAAATTGCAATAGATTCCGTTTAATAGGACAATCGGTTATTACGACCGGCCGCTTAATACGACCAAAATCCTTGGCTCCGATGTAGTCTTATTAAGGTGAATCTATTGTACGGTCTTTTCTTAAATATTCGAAGTAAACATTATCAAATGCATAAAATATTAACTTTACTAAAAATATAGTAACCACTTTGTTAATTAATGACTCTCTAGACATTCAACGGTGTGACGCAGCAAGCGACTACTAGCAGCCCTCTGATGGTGACACCTGGCAACGTGACGTTATTCGTGGCCTATTTAATTCTGCCACCCACGAGGGAAGGAATTATTGTCATTCACACAACTCTCACTACCACCATCGCTCCACTGAAAGTGCCAGCCTTCACAACAACCCCCAAGAAAGCTTTCCATTCACGCGAACTGCAAAGCCTCCGCCTTGAGTCAACCGAGAGAAGTCCCACTCGAGACCTGGTTAATAGAGATCAGTTGAGAGACGTGTTTACTTCGCCGATCGCTCCGGGCGGATGCGGACTTCCAAAAATCCCTCGTTTTGCTGAAAATACGAGTATAGGCATTGATATGAGCCATCACCCCCTCCCCTCCTATCTTGTTACCATTATCCACCAAAATGATGTTGCAATGTAACCGAAATGAGTTAATAATCGGATGTTGAAAGGATATGGAGAATAAGAGTTAACTACTGAACCTAGGTAGATTTATAGTTTCCTTGGTCACATGTCCCAGGAGTGGGCGTGAATTGTCACGGAAGGAGGATGAACCCCGCTACCGAGCCGCTCCCACCGGGAGCGGTCAATCTTGGGACGCCTGCTTGCTCTCTTGGCAATCCCCTGTGGAATTAAAGGGGAAACTGCTGCTGAAAAAAAGAGGGAGTCACCCAAGGGCGCCTCCAGAGAAGGGGATGGAGAAGAGTAAGCCTCCTCTCCCGTCAAAATAGTTTGGAGGGGCCCCTGAGAAAGCACAGGGAAGGGACCTCCTTTTCGTTAGTGGAGCTGCCCGAGAGTGGCTCCGACGATGGTAAAGGGGAGTAACGGGGGTGTTTTGAAAATTGTCATTAATGGGTATGGGGACCCTAATGGTACCACGAGATGAAAACACTGATCAGCCCACGCAGTAGCCCGCTCTGCGAGGTGTGAATACTGGGTCGGCAAAGTCAGCTGCCGCCATTTGAAGCCATCCTCCCCCCTGTCGCCAGACAGCCCATCAGCATGGGAGCTCCACCTTAGGCTGGGTGTAAAATTGATAGACCGTGAAACGAGAGAGAGAGGCTATGTGAGGAAGGTGAGGGTGGAGGTGAGGCAGGTTGTTAAAAAAACATAGACGCCATAGGTGAGAGGGCGTCTTCCGTCCCTCCCCCTCCCAGCCCCGATCCGGGATGGCTAAGTGAGAGGAAGCTGGTCGGTGTCTACCCGGTGAAATTGGAGGCCGACCAGAGAAAGTTGTGGGAGAGGTGGTAGGGAAAGTGAGGAAGCAGGGTGACAAGACAGGGTGTCAGAAAAAAGGGGAAAAGACCACGTTGTGGTCGGACGGGCGCTGAGGCCCCTCAGCATTATGGAATGAATGACGAAACAATACCCCCCCCTCTCTCAAGTGGCACCGACTAGCTAGACATAGAAATTTATGTAAAAAAAGGAATACCTGTATAAACATATATAAGAAGAGGCAAAAAAATAACTAGGAAAATAAGATGGAAACTAAAAAAAAAAAATCGCCCCTATCACAAAAAAGAAACTTTTCAGCCACCGTGAAGAATAAGGAAACCGCTATAATCCAATGAGATATATGGGTCATGATGGCGGGGGGCAGGGCAGGCGAGATGAAACGAATGGTAGACAGAAACTAGTCTAGAAAATACCACAGGGGTTCCTAGAACCTACCTAGAACTAGATAATCCGAACTGAATCATTTCCATTTTGAAAGATTTATTACTGAAACTGAGAGTGAAGACTGAGACTGAACAAGTGAAAAAGACATGATTTATTTTTTAAATGGCAGAGGATTATTAGGCCAGAGTGTGTCAGAACTCACCCACTCGAAGTGATGTGACGGGGCAGGAGGATGGATGGGGATGGCATGAGACGCAGGGGGATGGTTTAAGCCCATGTCGAGGAGAGTCTGGTTAAGGTACAAGAAGCGTTCAGGAAGCGCTCAGAGAGTGTTAAGGAGGGAATGGGTATTCAGGAAGGGCTAAACGGGTGTTCAGGGGGAAACCAATGAAGCCCCATTCCGCATGGGCCAGAACCAGGAACCGTGATATACCTCACACTACACCAAAAGCACGGGGGATAGAGGGGGGATCACCGCCATTCATTAAGTCTGTACCTCCCTCGAACTAACTTTATTGGTCGCAATCTTAACTTGTGCGTTTCCTTGACCCTTATTTCACTTCTAAACAGTTGACCTTTCTTAAGCGACCCTTTAACACACCGGTGTATCATCATCCATCACCTCAAGGATATCAATTAAGTTATTTGATTAATCATATAATTCCAGATGTCAAATTCTAACGTAATTCTCATCAGTCCAATTTAAAAGAAATGGTAAAATAATTAATTGAATCACGATCTGTTCAAACGCGGCCACCTGCTTTTTGGAAATGGGCCACCTGTATGAAGATCTGAGCCACCTGTTTGAAGATGTGAGCCACCTGTTTGAAGATCTGAGCCACCTGTCAAAGGATATACTGAGAAACCCCATCTTTAAAAAGATTCAGAAACAGCTAGAATTAACATCTATCAGCGGGAATTATTAGAACGCAGCTTCGAGGAAGCCCCGACTAATTACGCTGCCTGTTCGGGAAAGATGGAAGACGTCACGCTGCAATTTTTTTAAAACTTTAAAGCGAAAAGCAGTAAAGGAGGAAGATAAAATGTGTGGAAGATATAGAACCGCCTATCATCTTGCGAGCCCAACACCCATATGGCAAATACCCTCGATGACAACTAAAACTCCACTCTAGTACTAGGCTATTTTAAAATTCCCCAAACCAAACAGGAAAAAACAAAAACAAAATAAAAAAATTGAGAAGCAGAAAAAAGGGAAGAAGAAGGTATGCTCCAGCGTCGTGGGAATGGCCACCTCTCTCCGGCACAAGATAGTTCGTCGAACATCAAAAAGGTCTCTTCCCAAAGGTCAAAAGGTCCACAAGTCAGTCGGTCTCTTCCCAAAGGTCAAATAGTCCACAAGTCAATCGGTCTCTTCCCAAACGTCAATTAGTCCACAAGTCAGTCGATCTCTTTCCAAAGGTCAAATAGTGCACAAGTCAGTCGGTCTCTTCCCAAACGTCAACTAGTCTACAAGTCAGTCAGTATCTTCCCAAACGTTAAATAGTCCACAAGTCAGTCGGTCTCTTCCCAAAGGTCAAATAGTCCATAAGTCAGTCGGTCTCTTCCCAAACGCCAACTAGTCCACAAGTCAGTCAGTATCTTCCCAAACGTCAAATAGTCCACAAGTCAGTCGGTCTCTTCCCAAACGTCAAATAGTCCACAAGTCAGTCGGTCTCTTCCCAAACGTCAACTAGTCCACAAGTCAGTCACTATCTTCCCAAACTTTAAATAGTCCACAAGTCAGTCGGTCTCTTCCCAAAGGTCAAATAGTCCACAAGTCAGTCGGTCTCTTGCCAAACGTTAACTAGTCCACAATTCAGTCGGTATCTTCCCAAACGTTAAATAGTCCACAAGTCAGTCGGTCTCTTCCCAAAGGTCAAATAGTCCATAAGTCAGTCGGTCTCTTCCCAAACGCCAACTAGTCCACAAGTCAGTCAGTATCTTCCCAAACGTCAAATAGTCCACAAGTCAGTCAGTCTCTTCCCAAACGTCAAATAGTCCACAAGTCAGTCGGTCTCTTCCCAAACGTCAACTAGTCCACAAGTCAGTCACTATCTTCCCATACGTCAATTAGTCCAAAAGTCAGTCGGTCTCTTCCCAAAGGTCAAATAGTCAACAAGTCAGTCGGTCTCTTGCCAAACGTTAACTAGTCCACAATTCAGTCGGTATCTTCCTCAACGTCAAATAGTCCACAAGCCAGTCGGTCTCTTCCCAAAAGTCAAATAGTCCACAAGTCAGTCGGTCTCTTCCCAAACGTCAACTAGTCCACAAGTCTATAAGTATCTTCCCAAACGTTAAATAGTCCACAAGTCAGTCGGTCTCTTCCCAAAGGTTAAATAGTCCACAAGTCAGTCAGTATCTTCCCAAACGTCAACTAGTCCAAAAGTCAATCGGTCTCTTCCCAAAGGTCAACTAGTCCACAGGTCAGTCGGTCTCGTCACAAACGTCAACTAGTCCACAAGTCACTCGGTCTCTTCCCAAAGGTCAAATAGTCCACAAGTCAGTCGGTCTCTTCCCAAAGGTCAAATAGTCCGCAAGTCAGTTCCTTCTCTTCCCAAACGTCAACTAGTCCACAAGTCAGTCGGGATCTTCCCACCTTCAAATAGGCCACAAGTCAGTCGGTCTCTTCCCAAACGTCAAATAGTCCACAAGTCAGTCGGTCTCTTCCCAAACGTCAACTAGTCCACAAGTCAGTCAGTATCTTCCCAAAAGCAAATAATCCACAATCAGTCGGTCTCTTCTCAAAGGTCAAATAGTCCACAAGTCAGTCGGTCTCTTGCAAAACGTTAACTAGTCCACAATGGAGTCAGTATCTTTTCAACGTCAAATAGTCCACAAGCCAGTCGGTTTCTTCCCAAACGTCAAATAGTCCACAAGTCAGTCGGTCTCTTCCCAAACGTCAACTAGTCCACAAGTCTATAAGTATATTCCCAAACGGTAAATAGTCCACAAGTCAGTCGGTCTCTTCCCAAAGGTCAAATAGTCCACAAGTCAGTCAATATCTTCCCAAACGTCAACTAGTCCACAAGTCAATCGGTCTCTTCTCAAACGTCAACTAGTTCACAAGTCAGTCAATATCTTCCCAAACGTCAAATAGTCCACAAGTCAGTCGGTCTCTTCCCAAACGTCAATTAGTCCACAAGTAAGTCGGTCTCTTCCCAAACGTCAAATAGTCCACAAGTCAGTCGGTCTCTTCACAAACGTCAACTAGTCCACAAGTCAGTCGATCTCTTCCCAAACGTCAACTAGTCCACAAGTCAATCGGTTTCTTCCCATACGTCAATTAGTCCAAAAGTCTATCGGTCACTTCCCAAACCTCAACTAGTCTACAAGTCAGTCGGTCTCTTCCCAAACGTCAACTAGTACACAAATCAGTCAGTATCTTCCAAAACATCAATTAGGTCACAAGGCAATCGGTCTCTTCCCAAACGTCAATTAGTCCACAAGTCACTCGGTCTCTTCCCAAGGTAAAATAGTCCACAAGTCAGTCGGTCTCTTCCCAAACGTCAACTAGTCCACAAGTCAATCGTTCTCTTCCCAAACGTCAACTAGTTCACAAGTCAATCAATATCTTCCTAAACGTCAAATATTCCACAAGTCAGTCGGTCTCTTCACAAACGTCAACTAGTCCACAAGTCAGTCGGTCTCTTCCCAAACATAAACTAGTCCACAAGTCAATCGGTCTCTTCCCAAACGTCAACTAGTTCACAAGTCAGTCAATATCTTCCCAAACGTCAAATAGTCCACAAGTAAGTCGGGCTCTTCCCAAACGTCAATTAGTCCACAAGTAAGTCGGTCTCTACCCAAACGTCAAATAGTCCACAAGTCACTCGGTCTCTTCACAAACGTCAACTAGTCCACAAGTCAGTCGGTCTCTTCCCAAACATCAACTAGTCCACAAGTCAATCGGTTTCTTCCCATACGTCACTTAGTCCACAAGTCTATCGGTCTCTTCCCAAACGTCAATTAGTCCACAAGTCACACGGTCCCTTCCCAAAGGTCAAATAGTCCACAAGTCAGTCGGTCTCTTCCCAAACGTCAACTAGTCCACAAGTCAATCGGTCTCTTCCCAAACGTCAATTAGTCCAGAAGTTAGTTGGTATCTTTCTCAACGTCAAATAGTCCACAAGCCAGTCGGTTTCTTCCCAAACGTCAAATAGTCCACAAGTCAGTCGGTCTCTTCCCAAACGTCAACTAGTCCACAAGTCTATAAGTATATTCGCAAACTTTAAATAGTCCACAAGTCAGTCGGTCTCTTTCCAAAGGTCAAATAGTCCACAAGTCAGTCAGTATCTTCCCAAACGTCAACTAGTCCACAAGTCAATCAGTCTCTTCCCAAGCGTCAACTAGTTCACAAGTCAGTCAAAATATTCCCAAACGTCAAATAGTCCACAAGTCAGTCGGCCCCTTTCCAAACGTCAATTACTCCACAAGTAAGTCGGTCTCTTCCCAAACGTCAAATAGTCCACAAGTCAGTCGGTCTCTTCACAAATGTCAACTAGTCCACAAGTCAGTCGGTCTCTTCCCAAACGTCAACTAGTCCACAAGTCAATCGGTTTCTTCCCATACGTCAATTAGTCCAAAAGTCTATCGGTCTCTTCCTAAACCTCAACTAGTCTACAAGTCAGTCGGTCTCTTCCCAAACGTCAACTAGTTCACAAGTCGAGTCAGTATCTTCCCAAACGTCAATTAGGTCACAAGGCAATCGGTCTCTTCCCAAACGTCAATTAGTCCACAAGTCACTCGGTCTCTACTCAAAGGTCAAATAGTCCACAAGTCAGTCGGTCTCTTCCCAAACGTCAACTAGTCCCAAGTCAATCGGTCTCTTCCCAAACGTCAATTAGTCTACAAGTCAGTCGGTCTCTTTCCAAAGGTCAAATAGTCCACAAGTCAGTCGGTCTCTTCCCAAAAGTCAAATAGTCCACAAGTCAGTCAGTATCTTCCCAAACGTCAACTAGTCCACAAGTCAATCGGTCTCTTCCCAAAGATCAAATAGTCCGCAAGTCAGTTCGTTCTCTTCCCAAACGTCAACTAGTCCACAAGTCAGTCGGGATCTTCCCACTTTCAAATAGTCCACATGTCAGTCGGTCTCTTTCCAAAGGTCAAATAGTCCACAAGTCAGTCGTTCTCTTCCCAAACGTCAACTAGTCCAAAAGTCAGTCAGTATCTTCCCAAACGTCAACTAGTCCACAAGTCAATCGGTCTCTTCCCAAACGTCAACTTGTTCACAAGTCAGTCAGTATCTTTCCAAACGTCGAATAGTCCACATGTCAGTGTGTCCGAACTCGTCTGAAGTGCGAGGGATAAGCGGTAGTGACCCTGCTCATCCAGGTACCGAGATAGGTAATGTGCGCGAAGATTACCCAGACTGGGACATTCAACGGGAATGTACCGAACAGTGCAGGGGACAGCACAGTCGTAACAATAAGGTCCGGGTGAGTTCCTGGTAGAGCTCCGCTGGCTTCAAACTCGCAAGGATCCAGCGTGAAACGAAGTGAGCTCAAAAAAGGCTGAACGCGATACTCCCGGCGCTGTGGAAGCTGCGACTTTGCTCTTGGTCTGCCTCGCCCTCATCGGGGTCGCATCGAGGAGGGACGTGCCGATCTTGACCTAGTCACTTGCCGAAACGGCAGTAGACCCGTTCTTCCCCGGAGCACCCACGGAGTGAGAGGAACCTTTAGTACTCTTCCTGCTTCTTTTCTTTTTGGTAGAGGAGGGTGAGAAATAAACCCGCTTCTTCCCACCGCCGGAAGGAGTCCCTAGGCCAGATGGACCGGCTTCAGCAAGATCCTTTTCCGAGATTGAGGTCTTATATGTCAGAGGTTCACCAGCCAGGTGAGGAGGTACCTCCTCTCCTTGTGAGTCATCAGGGATCCGAGCCGTTTATACAGGGGGGATGGGGGGACTCGGGTTTATTACTTGGCACCGAACTCGGGTTCGACCTAGTATAAGATTGTACCATCTGGAGCTGGGTCACCTCCATGCCCAAGATCACACATTTCATTCGCTCTACTCTTCGTCACAGTCAAAGGCGTGCCTCGATTTCCCCCACCCTCCTTGACACCTGAGAACGAGGAGGCGGCGATTGGAAGCGGATCTCCGAGTGCTTTCAAACTCTCGCTTTCGGTTGTCACCATCATTAAAGTGAAAAAGAAAAAAATGGTACATGGAAAGTAGACACTATTACCTCCCAATGACTTGGGAGGTTAAGAGGAAAGTTTCCATAGAATCCGGAATTCCAGAATGGGATTATTTACATAAATAATCGGTCCCGGTTTAACGTTGATGGGCTTTGCCATATCGGCTGCCATTTAGGCGAAATTGTCCCGGTACTTTAACCCAAAGGATGGTGCCGGAGTACCCACTTTATAGGCGTACTGGAGGAAGGTGAACAGAGTGAACGGCCCACCACACCCCGTACCTAACACTTGACTAATCAATCGGGTGCTCGGTAGGGACCTCGTGGTGTGACCTCACGGTATCCACTGCCACTCGACTAAGGCTCAAAAGAGGAGGAAAGGACGCCGGGCAGACAGAACCTCTGTGGATAGGAGAGCAAGTGTGGAGTGAGGTAGGAGGGTATGTAATAAAGAGAAGTAGAGGTAATTGGGTCCACTAACGAGTAGGTTTGGTCATCTCTTATTATTATTATTACACCCTAAGCTGAACTTAAAACACGCACTAGCACCCACACATTCATTCAGTCGAATACTCCAACCACCCACGGATTCGCTCATGGAGAAATCAACCACAATTGAGAGGGACAGAAACAAGGTCAACGGGCCTAAGTCGCGTGCTCTCAATTATTCTGACTTATAACCTTATGACCATATGACCACGATTTGCAATAAATCCCGGAGTAACCTCGGGAGGACCTTGAAAATTATATCATTCGAAAGAGAATGTAAAACAACATAAGGGTTTCAAATTTCGTTAGAATCGGCCGAAGTTATGTTATTGCCAAATAGTTCCCGGGTTAACCTTGGGAGAACCTAGGCAATTATAGCAATCGAAGGAGAATATAAAACAACATAAGGGATTCAAATTTCGTTAGAATCGGCCGAATAGTTACGATGTTATGACAAAAAAACTCGTCGAAAAGTAAAATGGTTACCATCCGACCGACCGCCCTACGGACAAACATGTTAACTTATAGAGTCGCGCAAAAAGGGGAGGGAGATAGAGGGGGAGATGAGGAGACCACGAATAACATAACAATGAGACCATGAATAAAGGTCGAGGAGGGAAGAGAGAGCTATAGTAAAAATCCACTTGGCAGTCCGCTCTAATAAGCGGGCTGAGGCCCCTCTCCAACGAAAAGGCAGGATCTCTCTCGCGGCGAGAGAGGAGGGGGCAAATACCCTTCAAACCTTGACCTCTTCACCTACCCACTTTTCACCACTACAGAATTTAAAAGACCTTGAAGGGTGGAAGAAAGATAGATGATGGAGTGTGTAAAAAATACCGGTGTGTATTAGGTTACTCGTCCGTTTCTGTGTGGATTAGTAGGTGTGGCCATATGCAAGAGCGATTAATTTTAGACTGGCGTGGAGTAATCCAACAGAGAAAATGGAGAAATGATGAATAGAAGAAACTTGCCAAAGAGCTATAAAGGACACGAAAACAGGAAAAATAATTGCCGGATTTGTGTATCAGACGCCATACACCCATCTCCGAAGTTCGTACGAAGAGCGCAGGAATTCAATATACGAACACTAGAGGGGTGAGACTGTATGGCAGTACTTGTCCGTGGACAGAGTGAGCTGAATCTCACCAGACAGGAAGATAGACACCCCCCTCCCCCGTGTCGAAAAATATAAAACAAATCCAACCACCAAAACTCAATTTCCGATGGCCCAAAGTTAAAACATTTTTAGCGACGTTTTCACCTCGTCGGAAACAGCCCTGCGCCACATTCTTGCCCCAATTTGGGGCAAGAAAGGAACTAACATCAGCGAGGAAGAAGCCTGAAATTACCATAATTATAGAATCCGAATGTATCAAGGACCCAATTAAATGCGAATTAAGGAGGCATTGGAAGAGGAAATGGCGCGAAATTGCATTATTCATGCTAAAGGATGCGTCAAAGATGGTGGAAAGATGGCAAAAATATTAAAAAAAGGGTAAAAGGTATCGAAAAGTAATGTTGAAGGTGAACAGGTAGAAGAACTGGGTGAAACGGTAGAAACTTGTTAAAAAAATAGAAGTGGCTTTTCGTGTGGGGGAGGGGGGGACTGACGCGGACAAAGTTTCCCCAATTAAAGTAAAAAAAATCTCCAACATGGAAAACCAGGTTGAAGGTGATGGCGGACTTGACAGCACTAAGCAATTGCGGTCTAATCGCGAGTGAAGGGGATTGGAGAGACAAGACGAATTGGAAGAGGGCTAAAATCTAGGGATCTTACAGAACGTTTTAGTTCTTTTTATTTTCTCACTCATATCAGCTACTAACGATGGAAGAGGTGCCCCTCCCCCCCCCCCCGCTAAATTAATAACAATAGAAAAATTAAAATAATTTAGCAATAAATTATAAATGTACAACATGAAAAGAAAAACAAGAATTAAGAGGTATGCTCAGATACCCGAGGGAAATGCTCGCCCTTCCCAACCCGAGCAGCCACCTACAATTAAATACAGGGTGTCCCATAAAAGACTATATACTTTTTATAGCGTCATATATAGCAATCGCCAATTAAATGTAAATTAACTTCGCCAACTGCTTAAAATGTTCTGCAGCGGCATGAAAGCACTTCTGAATGTGTCGACTGAATCGCAGACATTGGCTAATGTCGATTGCTGTGATGGCCCGCAATTTTCCCTAATTGCATGTTTCAGGTGTTCGAGCGTTATACGTCTTGTACCATAAACTGCATCCTTCAGATCACCCATCAACTAAAAATCAAGTCCGGTAACGAGGAGGATATCCAATACTTCCTCTTCGTCCTATCAAGCGGTTAGGCAACGTTTTATCGAGGTACCTTCTGACATCACAATGGTCACGAGGAAGGGGGGGAGGTCCATCTTGTCGAGATGTGCGCGACTGGTAACTGTCCCATTAAAGAATAATGGTACAAACAAATCTTGGGATGATAAATCACACCGTAATCCTGGTCAATTAATATCCTCATCCACAGAAACATGTCGATTATATCAATACCTTCAGTTGTGTGGAGTAACTGTGCTATTCAGCGTGAAGGTAGCTTCATCACACTACACGATTTTGTTGGTAAACTGTACGATTTTAGCTTCCATCGACTGAAACCATTCACAAAATTCGAGTCTGTGATCATGGCCATTTTCAGTCATGGTGTGTAACAGCATGAGAATGTAGCTTTTGCAGTATGACGATTTTAAAATCCGGCGAACACCTGATTTGCTGATCCCAGTCTCGCGGGTACATTGCCTAACTGATTTCTGTGGTGATCGAGTAAATCTTTGCAACGCAAATATGAAGTTTTCGTCACTCGCACTAGATTTGCCTCGTCCAGATCTTTGCTCGTACATATCTTGACAGTACCCTCTGTCTAAAACACACGGTGCTTGTAATGGCGAAATTCGTCGGTGGCTTTGTACCAGATTCCCGGATCCATTGCCGTTGGACTTCGGCCACATTCTCAAATTTCTAATATCATTTCAAAACACTTTTTTCGTTGCTGCAGTGTCAAATTCTTACACAATATGAGTTCTTTTGTTGAACTAAAAAAAATTGAATTGTGTAGAGTTTGTCTCGTGGAATGAGTGCGTAGCGTAACTTTCGAAGCAAGCTCGTTGGTGACTCGGCTACGTTTAGTCTATAGACTAAGCGATTACGGATCTTTGATAAAACAACGCCAGGCTTAGCCTACGCATTCAGACGTGCACTCATACAGCTGGAGAACGTTTTAAGTACTTGGCGAGGTTAATAAAATTTTATATACAAACAACATAAATAAATACAATAGAAACGACTAGCAGTAATAAAGCCCAGGAAGTTTCAGTCTAGTTTGATAATACTGGGGCACTGAGGTAAGGAGGGCCTGCCTGCCTCCAATTACCATCTGTCACACTCTATATGGGGCAACGCTCAAACCGTGAGGTTATAGGGGGTTCGAATCCCCTCAATATCAAATGCACAGGTATCGAAGGGGAGAGGGAGCCACTAAACAAACCGAAGATCAAAGGGTGAAAATAACTTCCACTTTATTACCCCATCCTTCTTTCGGTCTTTGGAGTGGTTAACGAAAGGGGTTCGAGTCCACGAAAAAAGCCACTACATTTCTTCTGCGAAGCAGAGACAAAATAGTATAGTGTGCCGAGAAGTGGAATCAAGCGGTTTAAAAGCTTCGCTTGAATGAGTCTCTCTCTCTTTTAAGCTCAGGATGGTGGAGTGGATTCGCTTCTCGCTAACAGTGGTCCAAAAAAACGCAAAATCCGATTTAAAAACTTCACCATAGCGGTAGGGACCCCAAACCCCTCTGCTATAACGGCTTTATAATATATATATATATATATATATATATATATATATATATATATATATATATATATATATATATATATATAGGTATGCGAGGGGCGGTCAATAAGTTTTGCAATTCGGATATAAGGAAACGAGATATGAGGAAAAGTGTTTTATTATTTTTTCACTATAACTACCCTCGACTTCAATGCACTTGCGCCACTTGTCCCTGAGGCTTCGAATTCCCGACAACCAGAAATCTCCCGACTGCTGTTCAATCCACTCCTGGACGGCGAGCTGGACATCTTCATCGTCCCCAAACCGGCGTCCACGCAGTGCAGCCTTAATCTGGCGGAATAAAAAGTAGTCGCTAGGGGCCAGATCTGGACTGTAGGGAGGATGGTTGTGCTCCTCGAATCCGCACTCGGGCAGGGCAGCTTGTGCAACTCTGGCTTTGTGGACTTTGACGACGTTGAAGTCGATCATGGGGCGTGAGGTTTGGTGAGGTTTCTAGGGACCCAACGGGCAGAAACCTTGGTCATGGCCAAATTGTCGTGGATGATGTTGATAACACTTCCATGTGATATTCCAAGTTCTCGCTCGATTTCTTCGACCTTCACTCGTCGATTTTCGAGAATCATCCTCTCCACACGGGTCACATTGTCCTCGTTGGTCACATCTGACGGGCGTCCTGGACGGAGGTCATCTTCAATGGACTCACAACCATGGCGGAACTCCCTATTCCAGCGACCAATGGCTGCATAGGAAGGGGCGGTGTCGGTGTAAACTGCAACCATGCGTTCATGGATCTCTTTTGCATTCTTGCCTTCCTTGGTCAAAAATTTGATCACTGCGCGGTGCTCAACCTTCTACATTGTTGAAAAATTTGTGACTGACGATCTGCGATCAGCTACTGCTTCTTAAATAGACGAGGCAGGAGCGTGCGGCTGCAGGTTCTGACTTGTTATAACATGTCCTAACACCCCCACAAACAGCCATCCCCCTTCCTCTGTTTTGCCCTACCGATTCGCAAAACTTATTGACCACCCCTCGTAGTTATGTTCTATTTTGAGTCAATTAATTTGACCTTTTGGCCATCGTCACAAAAAAAGACCCAAGGAAATGATTAGAGGCGATTTTTAGTCCCAATACGCAGGATCGCGGTGGCGAACGGGAGTTCAAACTAAGCATTCAGCTTCATATCGTAGATTGAGGAGTGGAGGAAAAGTGCAGAAGAAAAAATAGGGAACCAAACTAGCGTAGGCGAGTTTCGAACAGCTTCCCTCGTCGCTGGACTACTGTTGGACATTGAAAAATAAGAAAGTGAAATGGAAGTACAGGTCCCTGCTCAAAGGGTATCTCTGTCTTTCTTTGCGTTTTTTTTTGTAGTGGGTGGGTATACTATATATATATATATATATATATATATATATATATATATATATATATATATATATATATATATATATAGAGAGAGAGAGAGAGAGAGAGAGAGATTCAAGTGATCCGTTCTTTATAGTCCGGAGTTTCAATATATATAAGAGAACCAGGGCAGCAGAAAAGAAATGCATTTTCCTTTCTTCATTTAATTTCAACCAACGTTTCGAGGGCCAGCCTCAACTTCTGGGTACTGGAATTAAATTTAGTATAAATACAAAGTAATTCTAATAAAAAGTAATATTTTTTATTTATACTAAATATAATTCCAGTACCCAGAAGATGAGGCTGGCCCTCGAAACGTTGGTTGAAATTAAATGAAGTAAGAAAAATGCATTTCTTTTCTGCTGCCCTGGTTCTCTTATATATATATATATATATATATATATATATATATATATATATATATATATATATATGAAAATTAATGCAATATCGCAAGAAAAGATGAGGAATTAAACCACATTCTCCGAAGACAATTTAATTCAGAACAGTTTCGGTGTATCTCACACCCTTTTTCAACTGACACTGGATAGAAAATATAAGAAACAAATGCATACAAGCATAACAGGTCGTGAAATATCCCCTCTTTTATCCCCAATCCCCTACTTGTGGCTAATCAGGATGGGGGGCTAAACATATTGAAGGGCTGACATTTTACTATTTTGTTTATTTGCTTTCGCATTACAGGATTAAAAGAAAATTGACCCTCAGATAGATTTAAATCAGGAACTGACGATATCAAGCTCAATTCTACGATTCTTCTCTTAACATAGTTAGCCGATTTAAATACCATTTTAATTCCATTGAAATCGATCGAATGATTCAAGTCTCTAACATGGCAAAATATTCCACTGCTTTCGCTGCCCACTCTAATATCTCTTTTGTGTTCATACAATCTCTTGTCTAGATTTATCCCCGTTTCCCCTATATAACTGTATGGCAATCGTTGCATGGTATTGCATATACTCCTATGTTATGATGTTCTTTGGGTTTCCTGGCAATCATCAATTGGTTTAAGGAATTATTATATTTAAAGGCTAGATTAATATCCGCTTTTCCAAATATGTCCTTTAAACTATTTAATTTATTATTAAATGGCAATGTTATACATTTGTTGAAGTCATTAGTGCGGGAAGGCTTATTACCATACAATGTTTTCCTAGCTGCAAAATGGGCAGACGATATGAACCAATCGGGGTAATACAAATTAGAAAAAATGGTCCTGATAATGACAATTTCTTCATCTAAATAGGAAGGATGACATATTTTGTATGCTCTAAGGAAAAGGTTAGAAATTACCGATTTTTGAACAGTATTATCGTGAAACGAAAAATAATGTATATAGGCATTCGAGTGGGTTGGTTTCCTATAAACGTCAAGTTTTAATTCATGGTGATCTTTATTAATGAGGACATCTAAAAAGGGTAATCTATTATCATATTCCCATTCATATTTAAATTTGATGGAGACATGCAAATTGTTCAAATTATTAAAAAAGGTATCAAAATCATGGCCATTATGTCATACAGAAAATACATCTTCAATGTACCTTAACCATATAAAGTTAGGGGGAGAAATTGTGGGAAGGAGTTCAGTCTCAAAATATTCCATGAAGAGACATGCCAATATCGGAGATAAACTATTTCCCATGCTAAGGCCAAATATTTTTCTCTCTGACAATGTGTTTCGAGTAAATAACAAAACACTTTTCCTCATATCTCGTTTCCTTATATCCGAATTGCAAAACTTATTGACCGCCTCTCGTATTTATTATAATAGTTGAGGTGCACCGAGACGGAGAGAGAGAAAGAAAACAGGGAAGGGAAACTACAAGAATGGCTTTCTAAGTATGGGCGTAATACGCGATAATTAATATCCCGAGACGAGATGATATAGGTTTGTGCATCAAGTGTTACCGCTTCGTTATTTACGATGGCTACAGAATTGCTAGCAGGGAACCTTTTGGGGGGGCTACCCAGTCTTTTACTTAAACGTTATATCGCCTTTGATTCTTCCTCTATCACTTTCGAATTTGCAAGGAAATAAAAACTCACCAGTCGACGTTTGCAGAAAGAAAAGATGAAAATCAAACTGACCTGGAAAGCGAAGAGAAAAAAAGTCATTAAAAAGAGCTTCTATTAATTATTGACATCTCATATTGATTTCCAATTCGCAACGGTATGAAAGAGGGTATTTTTTTTCTTTGGATCTTCCGGAACACTACATTCCAGGACTCGAGCATAGCTACAAAAGAGGTCGAAGAGAATAAATAGTGTTGAGCAATAGTAAAAAAATAAACTAAGAATGTTACACCAATGTTGCTTTAGCAGGAGGAAGCAAATTCTTTCTTTCTCTCTCACTTAAACACCAAAAACAGGCATCACAATCTACGAGCTTAGAATTTCTAGATGGGTAAGATGAAATGTTGCCTACAAACCATTCTTTTATGGTTCTCTCCAAGAGCGTAAACCTCTTTATTTAACTTCCCCTATAAATGTGGAGCCACCCCACCCCTCTTTGAAGCGGCTACTCGACCTTTTAAGATCATTCAATGCGTCTCTGTCGCGTCCAACTCGAGATAACCCCCGAGCGAATGGAAGAAAATGGGGAAACAGGCCAAAATAGGCCGTTAAAGTGGCATATTTGACGAATGGGAGTCAATTTATTGAGACTCCTGCCTCTTATTAATAGAATCCAAGTCAACAAAGTATGTCCTTAGCTTTTTCCTTCAAGTACCATTTCATCTGGTACATAAATGATTCGAAGCGGGTCTTCTTCAGATAGGAAGGAAAGGAAAATTCACTGAGCCTCTCGAATAGAGCTCGGTTTTCGTGAAGCTGCTCTTAGTATTCGGGCTATTCGTGAAGCTTTAAATAAAATGATGAGTTAGATGAGGGATTAATCCCAGGTCGTAAAATCCCGTTCATCACAAGACAGCGTTTGGAAAGGGGGTAGGAAGGGACATGGAAAAGGATAATAAAAAAAGCTTTTTTCACACGGAAATCCAAGCGAAACTTAAACGGCCATTAAGGGAAAGCAAAGGACACGAAGACGAAATATTCGTCTTAAACTCGTCTTTTCTTCGACATTTAGACGTCCGTTTGAGCCATATTGGATGAAGTAGGCATTAAAAGCCGCCCTATGGATAAAATTTAAACATTACGCAATTATTAAAGTTGCCCTGAGAAAATGCCCAACCTGGCTGGTGCGATCCCCCCGCCCCCCGATTTGTCATAGATGAATACTTGCAAGGGGGATCAAACAAAGCATTTCTAAAGGGAAAGATATACCTCGAGATCGACGAACGGAGTTAAGAATTTTAGAGAACTGTCCAAGGTTGAAATATCTTCAATTGCTATGAAGAAATGAACAGAGGGATAGTCAGAAAGATGAAGGATAATGGAACTCAATGCCCCCCACCCATAAAACACGAATACACTGAAAAGAACCCCTCAAAAACTACATTTTGAACCCCTCTTGAGGGGTACATACCTGTACATGCGATTCTAGAGAGACTGGCTACTCCTTTCCCACAATCGGCTTAAGCCTCACAAGATGCAATCCTTGTGCTCAATTCTAAGCCTGCTTGCGCCTGGACACCTTGAAAAGCCATGCCTCGGAGCAGGTGCATATTTTATTATGGGGCTGAAGTCCCCCCCCCCCCCCCCCGATTTCAGGCCTGCTTATTATTATTAATTTTTTTTTTAGCCCTACAGGTATTCTGCTATTCAGGAAGGGTTATGTAATAATACATGTCTAAAATGATAGATCTAAAATAAAGGTTCTCAAAAATAATGACTAAATTCAGTATTAGACCTTAGATGACGTCACCAAACGACAATTCATAATTATTTGCTGTGTGGAGAAAAAGAATCGGCTCTGAGAGAGTTGGTGCTCAGTCCTTTATGAGACGCTGTTATTTATCATCATTATTTATGTGTAAGATAACCATCATCAATGCCATTTTCTCAGACGACTCAGAGGGGGGGGGGGGGAATTCAAGTTAGCACCCTTCAAATTTTTATCCTGGATCCGCCATTGACTCAGACCCTTAATTATTTTAAGGGTCTGACAACAAGAAGTAGAGGGATTAGGATAAAGAGGAGTTGAGGGATTAAGATAAAGAGGAGTAGAGGGATTAGGATAAAGAGGAGTAGAGGGATTAGGATAAAGAGGAGTGGAGGGATTGGGATAAAGAGGAGTAGAGGGATTAGGATAAAGAGGAGTGGAGGGATTGGGATAAAGAGGAGTAGCGGGATTAGGATAAAGAGGAGTAGAGGGATTAGGATAAAGAGGAGTAGAGGGATTAGGATAAAGAGGAGTTGAGGGATTGGGATAAAGAGGAGTAGAGGGATTAGGATAAATAGGAGTAGAGGGATTAGGATAAATAGGAGTAGAGGGATTAGGATAAATAGGAGAATGGAGAACAACAATCTTAAGGTAGGAGCTTGAACGCCTCCCAGGCAAAGAAAAAGGAACAAAGGAAAAAGAAGGAATAAAGATGAGGAAAAAGGCATCGATTAGAATTCTCTGAGAAACCCCCATCGAATGCATTGGGGAGGGGAGGTAGGAAGGGAAGTGGTGATGTTAAGGGATGTAAAAATGTGAGAAAGGAAGGCAAACCCATTATTTGAGTGAGAGAGAGAAAAAAAAGAAAGAGATAGGGAAGAGAGGAAAGGAAGAAAGAGAGAAAAAGAGGAACAAAAAATCGAAATAAATAAACGGAGAGAAAAGGAAAAGAAGAAAGAAAAGAGGTAGAAAAGAGGAAAAGGAAAGAGAAATAAAAGGAACAAGAAAAATAGATAAAGTAATAAACGGAGAGAAGAAGAAAGTAGGAAATAAATAAAGAAAGAAGAAATAAAATAAATAAAGAGAGATAAAGTATAAAAAGAAAGAAATAAAGAAAAGAAAGAGCAACGAAAAGAAAAGAAAGAAAGAGGGACGCGTCGTGTTTACCCCTCATTCGAGACATTTAGTCCTCGGGGACGCGACTTCTTTTATCTCCCATCTCGACCTCCAAATATGACACTCTCGTCTCGCTCTTGTTTCCTCATTACGTCTCAATGGCTGAATTGAGTCTCTCCTAGCCAGAGAAGGCGGGATAGAAGTGTGTGGGTGTGGGGGTGGGGAGTTGGTTTCCAAATTCCCTGAGCGAGTGCGAAGGATTTAAATACAAAAGGATTGAGTGCAGTTGGCGGATATTAAACTAATGAAGGCTGCGGGCTATGAGGTTTATTAAAAAGTAGGAACAAAAATCAACTTTAATATTTACACTGTTATATACAATAAATAGATTAAACAGAATAATGGCAATGGATACTCGATGTATACAAAAAACAAACTAACAGAGCTACTCGGTGCGAGCTCTACGGGGGTGCTCGAGAGGATAGAAGGCTCTGTACATACGCACAAAAGTATGACTGACAAGGTAGCCACAGATGATTCGTCTCAGCATAGCTTGGGTTCGAGGCTTTAAGAGATAAAACGGGGGATCGAATGGTCATTTGAGGGACGTTAATCACGGGGAGTTTAACCTCTATAGTAATACTAACTGGGGGGAGTATTCGTGCCAAACGAAATGTACCGAAACCAAGGACGGGTGAATTGACTGGGGCTCAGATTCTTCGGTATAATTCTAGCCTTCGGCTCGAGAGAAAGGGAGCGCGATCGAGAATGACGTGGGTTTTTTTTTGTAAAAGGCAGGCCTATACCGTCGATTCCCAATTGGAACCAACAATATATAGGGACCAGCTGGAACCGTTACTGCCTCCGCCAAGTGTGTGCTCGGGAATATCTCCACGAACCAAGACGGCGCTTGAGGGATGGGAAGTACTCCCGCGGGTTGATAACGCACCGAAAGGCGACAGAAGCGCGCGTTTGAGATTCAAATCCCTCGCTTATCGCAGAAATCAGTTGATATTCTGGCTGCTCTCACGGTCCTTGCTCACGTGAACTGACCTCGTGGTTTCGACTAGGTACATGCCGCCATATATATATATATATATATATATATATATATATATATATATATATATATATATATATAAAATGAAAAACTGACAAAGTATCACGTGAGGGTAGCAAATGAATACAATGTCCCGCAGGAAAAAATGAAAAGGTGTTTCCAAATACTTTCGAACTTTATTAAGTTCCTTATCAAGGATAACTACAAAAAATAATATTATATTAGAGGTATATATATATACGAAAGAAAAGTATGAAAGACCGCCTCAAAAACAAAAAATCACCAATGAGGAAGACGGAAGGGGGAAGGTAAAGAAACACATTAAGAATTACAAGAAGCAGATAGTAAGGTCAAAGTAAGCCGAAGGAAAGGGTAACAGATTCAAAGAAGTGGAGATAGCCTAACGAGGGAGATTATAAGACACGATGAGCAAAAGGGAGGGAAAATACAATGTACAAAACAGAGCAGTGACAATTAAAAAATAAAAAAATAATATTTCCTCCAAAAATTAGCAAGGACAGGTGAAAGACAATTGTCTTTCACCTGTCCTTGCTAACTTATATATGGAGTTTTTTGAAACAAAACTTCTCCCTACTATCCTTGACGCTCCAATCGTTTGGTACAGGTATATTGATGATGTCATTTGCTTGTGGCCTAATTCCAAAGATGTTAATGTTTTTCTTACCAGACTCAATTGTCTCGTCCCTTCAATTAAATTTACCCACGAGTTGGAAAATAATAGAACCCTTCCCTTTCTTGATCTTCTTATTCATAGAACTCATACATGTTTTAAATACTCGTATCTTTAGTAAGCCTACTAATTTAAATTCTTATATTCATTTTTACTCTTCTCACAGCCCTAGAGTTAAACGCTCTGTTTTTTCTTCTATGTTTCTACGGGCATTACGAGTTGTGAGCCCGGAATATATGGATTTGGAATTTTCCAATATCTTTGAAATTGGCCATAAACTTTGTTACCCTTACCCGTTTCTTCAAAACTGTCTTTCTTCTGCTAAAAAGACATTTTATCAAACTGTACCTACTCTCCCTTTTAATAGCAATAACAATTTAGTTCTACCTTTTTCTCTTTGTTTTAGTGATCTTCCCCATCTTTTGAATAACTTTAACATTTCTGTTGCTTTTAAATATGAGACGACCATTAAGAATTTATTAGTACGTAATAATTGTAATAGTTTGGGATGAGGGGGAGTTCATTCAGTTGAGTGTTCTGGTTGTCTAAGTAAATATTACGGACAAACAGGTAAACAACTTTCTGTTCGCATAAATCAACATAAATATAATGTCCGAAGAATATGTCAGATAAGGACCATTTAATTAACTGGAACTCGGCCAAATTTATTTATCGTTCCAATGACCATATAAAAAGGAACATCATTGAATGTGCTTTTATAAGCCAATGTGATAATTTTAACCTTTCCCCTGGTTTATATAAAATAGATGCTATAATTAAAAGATTAATTCTCAAAGAAATTAGTTTTGTCTTGCGTTCCTAGTTTTTTATATACATTCTTTAGTTATGTGGCCCCTATTTTATTTTTATTTTTTAATTGTCACTGCTCTGTTTTCTACATTATATTTTTCCCCCCTTTTGCTCATCGTGTCTTATAATCTCCCTCGTTAGGCTATCTCCATTTCTTTGAATCTGTTACCTTTCCGTCTTCTCAGTTTGACCTTACTACCTGCTTCTTGTCATTCTTAATGTGAATCTTTACCTTACCCCTTCCGTCTTCCTCATTGGTGATTTCTTGTTTTTGAGGCGGTCTTTCATACTTTTCTTTCGTATATATACCTCTAATATAATATTATTTTTTGTAGTTATCCTTGATAAGGAACTTAATAAAGTTCGAAAGTACTTGAAAACACCTTTTAATTTTTTCCTGCGGGACATTGCACTTATATATATATATATATATATATATATATATATATATATATATATATATATATATATATATATATATATATATATGCAACAAAGCCCACAGGAAAAATTAATACGAGGAATCCTCGTATTAATTTTCCCTGTGGGCTTTGTTGTATTTATTGCTTACTCACGCGATATTTTGTGAGTTTATATATATATATATATATATATATATATATATATATATATATATATATATATATATATATATATATATATATATATATATATATATATGGCGATGGAGTGAGTTGCCGGCGAGGTGCAATTGAATTTTCAAGATGAGGCCAATGACGAAAAGTAATTAATCCAAGCATTTTTCTAAATCCATTAATTCAGAATAACAACATTTCGAGCGTGTGCGCTCATCTTCTGGTTTCTGGGAATAGATGACAACTCATTAGCAGAGTTAACAGGGATGAGAAATATAGCTTTAGATTACTTACATGAATGGATTGTAATAACTATAGAAATTATGCTAAATGCTTAATTCACTGTATGCAATAATTGAACATTTTAAATAAATTATTACTCTCAATTTATGTGATATACAAAGGTTTTGATAATTATAGTGAAGAACAATAATATTGAGTATGGTTTGGTAGGCTGTGGTTTTTACAAAACATGAAGAGGAACGGACGAAGTATCTGAATTAAGAGATCTAGCTGGAGACGTTGAGAGGCCAAGGTTTCACGATGTAAGAAACAGTGAATTATTATGACATCAGGATTTTATCCTTTAAACCGAATGACAAAACCTACTCGTCTTCCCATCATTGGTGGTGATCCATCAGTACACAGCCAAACAGTTCAACCAGTCTATGTTATGTTTCTTGAAAAATATGTCCACCATAACAAAGATATATTCTGTGGTGTTTGTTGGCAGGGCATTACAGAACAGAAATTCTTCCAGAATTCTGCAATGAGTTGATATTCACCATCAATGTTCACAGATTTATCTGTGTGCAAGGAAGATTTGAATACTTTTTTTCAGTACCAAAATTAAGTGATTCAAATACCTAATGGCATGAAATCAATTCGACGTTTGATGCTGTGGTTAGAAATTGGTACATATTCAATTTTCTTAGCTACATCTGCTCCCAAGTATCTTTCACCATAGCATATGCTGCTGTTTTCACCAGCTCCTCTCCAAAGTTATAAGATTCTTTGGATCGTGCCAACGATGATTTCTCCAAAGAAAAAGCTGACCTTATGGAGCATCATTTCGACTTCGTTTAACCTATTCTTCCTTATCCTTCCAGTAACTTAATGTCTTTTCAACAAAGTTTGGATGAACTGAACACATGTGGCGTTTCAGTTTGTTTTCCTTCATTGATTCATTGACAAGGACTTGCAGACACTGGACACCCTGAGGGCGGACATTCCTTGGTCTATTCCTCAGATGTGTGAAGCCGTTGTTTAGAACATCAGATTTATACGCCAATTGTTGTTTGCGCCGGGACATCGTTCACTATGGATGGAATTCATACCTGAAATGAGTATAATATATATATATATATATATATATATATATATATATATATATATATATATATATATATATATATATATATATATATATATATATATATATATATGCAATGTCCAGCAGGAAAAATGAAAAGTCGCTTCCGAGTACTTCCGAACTTTATTCAGTTGATCCTCAAGGATAACTACAAATGAAAATAATATAAGGGTATATATGACGTTCTAAATTTCTTATTCATAAAGTGACATAAACGCTCACTACACGTACTCAATGTATTTTACTTCAGAGGTAAAACACACAAGTATAAATTGCAACCTTATCGCACCAGTCATAACAATAACTTTATCTTTAGTAAGTTTCTTTAATGAGCGAAAATTCCCAAGCTTATGTTGTTTCCTCTATATTAGACTATTAAATATTCTACTTCTGAATTAGCTTGACAACCGCAGTAAATAACAAGGTCTGCTGACCAAAGTCGCGTGCTCTCACTTATTCTGATTTATTACCAAACGACCTTCAAAACTTTCAATAATTGCCGGATTAAACCTTGGTAGGGCCTTGGTAATTATATCGTTCGAAAGAGAATGTAAAACAACACAAGGGCTTCAAATTTCGTTAGAATCGGCCGAATAGTTACAATGTTATTACCCCCCAGAATAATTCCAGGGCTAACCTTGGGCGGACCTTTCCATTTATATCATTCAAAAGAGAATGTAAAACAACATAAGGCTGTGAAATTTCATTAGAATCAGCCAAATAGTTACAATGTTATTTCCCAAACAAAACAAAGAAAGCAAAACAGGAGCCGACGGACCGACATAACATAACATAAGAAAAGAAGGAGACTGCAAAAGACCATTCATGGCCTACACTTGGCAGTGAGATATAGAGTCGCATGTGACTAAAAACTAACATGCAATTAAAACTTAGGTAATATGCAGGTCTGTCCACCAACAGGGCTACGTCGGAACTGAAGATTCTGAAGAAACAGATCGAGTCAAGCTCCAGCCGCCTCGGTGTACAGTACAAGTATTGGGCATGAACATACTCGTATATCGTGCAGTTAATGTAATGGCATTATTAGACAACTGATCTACTTCAAGTGCAGCGTGTTACCCTTCGTCCTCGAACTGGGAGACCACAATCCAGGATAGCTTCTAATCATCACCCCCCCCCAAAAAAAAACAAACTGATTTCAAAGTTAACCCTTTATGTTAGACTCATTTACCGTCATAGAAAACCGTTATTATTAATATATCAACAGCGTTATCTTAGCCAAATGCATTCGAAAGATGGAAAAAAATCCAAGACAAATTTTGGGGGATGGTTAGAAGCTATCCTGGATTGTGGTCTTCCAGTTCGAGGACGAAGGGTGTCACGCTGGACCTGAAGTAGAGCAGTTGTCTAATAATGCCACTACATTAACCGTACCAATTTTTCTTGGATATTCTTCCATACTCGTATATGTTTTGTTCTACCTTCATTTATCGTAATTTATTATTCACAACTATTTTCCTGTCTGAGTTTGAATGACGTTTATATTCCACAATTATGATGCTAATAATTATGTCGGAACTATTTTTACTTCTAATATTTCTCTTTTATTAATTTATTGATTTTTTCAAGCTATCCCGTGACCCTCATAAGAAACCTTGTGACCCTCATTAAGGTCACGACCCTAGGTTTCGGAAACACTGATCTAAGCTACATATTCTAGCAAGGATACCTCTAAACCAGTGATCTACAACGTGGGGCCTGAGAGAATTTTGATGGGGCGTCGTGGGCTTGGGATTCAAGAATATCTTTTTGGCAATCAGCATCCATGTTGTTTTACTAATTTTGCTAAATTGCAACTTGACAACCAAAAGATATATCAAGGGAGATAAAATAATTGGTTCAGTGGCTGGTTTAGTTCACTCGCTTGTCGTTGGCCTCTGTGGTAAGTCGTGATTGACACCTTATTTTCTGTTTTAGTTGCAGGAATAATAATTAAAATTACAATATTAAAACCTATTTCGGGTTTTTTTTTAACCTTTTTTCAACCACCGATTAGGCATACGTTTTTCTGGACAGTTATAGTGGGGCCTAGGGGGAAAATGCTCTAAACAATACGTTCTGATCTTCTTCAGCTTTCTAATCAGTCGGCAGTACCTTGCTAGCAGTTCCTCGGACCTTGTAGATAAAACATTATTAGTTCCTACATCCATAGTATAAACTATGTCTCGGGTATGTCCTTTCATGAAAGCACCCATTGAATTGACCAGATCCTCAACTCTGCCTCTTGGTTGTAGCATCTCCTCCGTCGCGTTTGTTCCCTTCTAATGAATTCTTTCAGTTAGCCCCTAGTTATAGAAGCCCCTACAAACATAACTTTGAACTACCTTACTTTTTGGTAACCTAAAACTGGAAACTAGTTTGTTATTATTATTGATAATCTCCGATTTGACAGTCTCAGTGGGTCTTCCCAGCGAACAGGCGTGAACGCGTTGCCCTATGGTGGAAAGGCCTGATTGACAGGCCCTCTCAAGGGGCTGGATTAGCTGCGGCCAACGGTCCTCGGTCGTTCTTGCAGCCACTCACAAGTGCGCACCCTGTCATCGGAGTGCCGAGCTGCCTCCTAATGGCCCCCACGTTGAGACGCAGTACCTGCAATTCTTGTAGGGGGAAAAAAGATTTCTGACTCCCAACGCTACACTCCGCCTGCAGCTGTCAGGAGATCCATCGAAGCGGGATAGCAAGAGAAGGACAATACAGCAGCGACGAGTTCGTTCTTGTGAAACCATTTTTGCACAGAGTGAACCTTAATTAGAGAGGGGGAAAGAGGATTTTTGGGGGGCGTCTGGGAAGAAAAAAAGTATAGCCAAATATATGTAACAAAGGACAAATTTGTTAATTTGAAATAAAAACGTATGTTTACTCCTTGATTTTAGGCAAACAGGACGGCTTTCCAGCAATAAAAATCGATGATTGCTGACTCATATTTCCATTTAACAGTTTAAGTAGTTCGGTCAAGTTAGTGGCATTAACTCAGTATTAAATTAATCTTCTTTGATCAATAAGGCTACTTTTAGAGTCTAGCAACTATTCCAAAAATGAAATTTGTTACGGAGAAAAAGGATAAAATAAACAACTTAAGAACTAAAGGTAATGAAAAAAATCAAAAAGGTATCTAAGAGAAAAATAACGTGAATAAATAACAAAAACATGAAGAAATATACAGCTTTCAATAATTTAACTCACGATGAAACAATCTTTTACACACAACACTTAATTGTCAACAAAACGCAATATTAATCTTTTAAAAGAGAACGCAAAATGTGATCTTCTCTGAGAGCTTTTGAAACGCGATCTTCCAGTGAAGAGTCAGATTGCGAAGTCATATATGGAATATATTAGAGTCAGATGCAAACAAGTGAAAACAACTCAGTAAATAAGTGTGGGGATAAAATATTCATATAATCTTATAAAAAATTATACTTTTATGAAATATACTTTTCATAACCCGATATAATCCTCTCCTCTCTTTTAGTTTGACCTCGAGACGACTTTAGGGTAGTTAATGGTCCATAATTCTGTAATATCTGTAAGGAAAACACACTTATGAATTATCTTCCATGCATTGCACCGTTGGTAATGCGATAAATTACAACCCTTCATACAGAATACATATGAGAACGATCTGCATATAAGAAACTGCGTCTTAGTCTTCGATGGAAACTCGTCTCTCGCTCCGAGAAATCAAATGGGAAAGTAATCTGAGCCGTGCAAGCACTGCATTCGGATGGGCAGCTTTAGATTAAAGGGTTAGGATACCACGGCAAAAACAGAGCGGAAATTACCTATATATGTATAATTCGACTTTAAAAACACTCACAATCAAGAAAACAAGACATGCAAAGGGTATAAAATAAAGCTCTAAGATTAATAACAAACACCAGAAGGAAAGGGGAAAAAACTACACGAGAGGTCAAAATGCAACCAATAAATAAAGTCCTCAGCAAAAGGGGCAGAAAATATATGGGAGAAAATCAACAACCTGCCACAAGTATTCGGACAACAAATTTATATGCACAACCAACGCACTCAACTTCCTTCCCAAAGCTCGAGACATCAGCTAGGAAGAGAAGAGGAGCCCATATGTACGTGGTGGAATCAGGAAGAATGGCAAAAGGAACATTAAAAATACACCAATAAGAAAAAAAAGGAGAAAAACGGAAACAAGAAAAAATACCCAACATAATTAAATTATTCTACGGGAATAATAAACGAATTTTGAGAACCGAACTAAACAGAAATCGAACAAACGAACAAACAACCGAATAAGGAAACAGAAGTAAATACATAAAACTAAAATCAAGATATTCAAAACATGAAAAATACATAGGCATGAATGTACAGAATAAAAAAAAAAAAAAAAACACTTAGGTGCAGGAGAATAGTCGGATCTCCCGATCACTATTAGCCAGAGGAATTTAGGGACTTACGAGTGAAAAATGAAAAATGAGAGAAGAGTAAGGTGGTTCGGAATTCACATTAATCAGTAGGTCCACCAAGTCCTTTGAGCATGGGAAATATTCTCTCTTCACCTACGACTACTATGGTTGTTCATCCTGCCTCCTCACTAAACTTTACCTCTATTATTTTCATTTTTAAATCTCCTACTATAAACCCTCTATAGAGGCACGCATACTAAGGTCAAAATCAACGTTTAAAACAGAAACAAATTAAAATTTTAATAATGAAGATGACTGCTATGATTGACCCTCATGTTTACATCTCTCTCGTATGTTCTGATCAGGAAAGGCGACAAAGATAAGTGAAATTTAAGGAGGCAAATCCAAGCGCAAGTGAGGAAACGCCAAAGATTTTCGCCTTACCACACCCAAACTTAGATTTTATTTTTTCTCCGAATGTGATTCCAATGGAAAGTGAAGTGCCTAAATAATTCTAAACTAAGTGCAAGGATTACAGCAAGTACCTTGTCCACCACGGACAAGGTAAAGTGGCATTGGACGTAAAAAATCATTTTCTTTCTTTCTGCTCTCCTACTATAACCACCACACTCATCAAACATATAGGAACAAAAGGACAGACAATGACAACATGACGGGTGACACCCTTCGGATAAGTCTGAGGACCCTCCCCGCAAAGTCAAAACCAGATCGTGGGGATGTCTTTGCCAAAAGTATATGGGGACCTAAGTATCGCATTAGTTAGACTAATAGATAACCCACCTGGATACACGGCCATATGCCAAAAAGAGGCTGACGCTGAGCTTTTATCCTCATCAAAAGCCATCTAAATCCTGAATAGGATCAACCTGACCACCAAAATCCAACCTCAAATTCAGGCTCACAGGAGCGTTATATGCAGACGCTTAGACTCTTAGGTAGGACATCACTCAAGGACGAAATCGTAGAGGAAATATAGAGGAACCAGCAATGGGCCAATCTATCAGAGGTAATCAAATTTAAAGATTACACACATGTCTTTAAGGTTATTTTTCCAAGATACAGGCATGACACAAAAGGCAAAAGTGCTCGGCCTCCTTTTCTTTCACGTCAGGGTATGCCCTGACCAAATAGAAATAGGAGTTTACGGAAGTGCAAACATGTTTTAAGCGCTATAAATACAAGCAGCACACAACGAAGACATGTCCGCAAACACAAGATATTTGTTCTAGGTGCCGTCAAATTGGTCACGTCTGGCGTGACTGTAGGAGCAGCGTACACAAATGCGTGAACTGCAACGGAGACTACGGGGCCATAGCGATATCATGCCCAATATAAAAAGACGCAATAAAAAAGAAGGAAGAAGCTAAGGCCAACAGCTCGTACGCCAAGGTGGCGAAAGCAGTGATTAACCAGGCTACGACTCAGCGAACCTACCTCAAAGTAGAAAGCAAACATTCTACCAAGATTATGCACTGTATATGAACACAAAGCGAACCTCACGAACCTGGGATCATTCAAACGAGAACTTAACCAGATGCTCGTGAAGAATGGAGTGAAAGAAATGTGGTTCCCCGAGAACCCTCTCTCTGAAGACATTCTGAGGATCCAGATGTAGCCTCTGCAAACAATCCTCATGCAAACAGAAATTGTTCCCGCTCCCGTTCACATCCCAGCAAGCATCCAACAAGATCCCGAACCTCAAACAATAGAATGCCCCAGCCAATAGATGAATTAAATCAACCAGCGAAGCGAAACAACTCTCTGGCAAGGTTTTCGCTCCAGAAGATCCAACAGACAGAGGATGAGGTCTACCTCAGCCTCAAAACAGCATAAGCATGCCTATCACAGTAGGAAGAGTAACCTGGAGATCTACGCCACAGCGAGAGATCCATTCCCTACTGTAAGAACGGACAAGACCATCAGTGAGGGCGTGAGGGACGGACTGTAGAAGTGGAATTACTGCGGAAGACATCCTTGAGAGGGTAGTAGAAGAGGCCCCCCGACGCGGGATGGTCCGACCGAACCAGAATGCTTTCACCACGATTACGGATTCAGAATCTAAGAAAAAGAGATCTGGCAAATGCCGATCTCCACCAGCCAGCCCCTCCACACCGAAGTAGCACGACAAAAGGAACAAGTAAACGATATTAAACATGAACAGACTGACTAAAGACCTAACAAATCTACAAATGAACGTTGAGGGATGGGACAATAAACAAATGACTTACGGAAACATAATTAGACAGTGCGACCCTGACATCGTTTTAATCTCCGAACATGGAGTTGACGCGGCACAAAAGAGAATGAATATCTTCCCCTACAACGTCGTTTCAAAGAACCACACCTCGAAACGTTACGATGGTGCTGCCATCGGAGTCAAAAGCGGGATTCAATTCCAGGAACTACCTTCTCTAGACGAATCCCATCTGGCTATCGAGGTTCAAACCACCATGGGACCCCTAGTGGTGTCCACAGGATACCAACCCTCAAAATGGGACTACCTGCCGCTACACAACTTTCTTAAAATTTGTGGACACGGTAGAACATTCATATTTGAGGGGGATCTCAATGCCAGATGCCATGAATCTGGCTATACAGGACGTCCAAGTACGAAGGGAAAGAACTTGAAAACCCATTTAGACACAAACATTGAAGTTCGCGCTGAGCCCGACTTCCCCACTTACATCAGTGAAAATTGTGCCTCAAAACTCGATATCACTCTGACCAGCCCGCATTTTCCTTACAACTATTTCATACAACTTGGCCCCCTGAGACCAAGCGACCATGTTGCATCCGAGCAAACTGGGAGGAGTACCGAACTCTTCTTAATGAGTACATATCTCAACCAATTGAAGAGGCCACCCTAGAAGAAATCGACCAGGAACTGGCAAATCTAAAGGAAAAATGGTGGAAGCGGACTGCGCAGCAGTGCCCAGAACAACCTACAAGACGCTACCAGCACCAGCATGGACTCAAGAACTACATGACCTATCGGATGAGTACAAAAGACTATATGAAGAAATCAGACTACTAGATACAGACATACAAAGAAGCAGACGACTAAGAACAGAAATGACAAATCATATGAGGGAGCAGCAAACGACCTTATGGAATGACATTATAGGCAAGCTTAACGAACAAATGGACTCACGCACATTCGGGAATACAGTATCGAAACTAAAAGGAAAACCACTGGACAAAGACATCTACGTCAAAAAAGACGACGGGACAAAATTAAACGATGAAGCGGAAACAGAAAAATTTAGTCTTCTGGAAAAAAATAACATAAGAACATAAGAAAAGAAGGAGACTGCAAAAGACCATTCATGGCCTACACCAACTCACCAGAGGAAAATGAACACTTTGACCTTGACTTTGAAGACCACATTCACGACCAGCTAGGCAAGTCCTCGACAGGAAATACCGCTACAACAACGCATCTGCCAACATAGAGATGACGGGCTATGGAAGAAAGATTACCAGAGATGAACTGACAATGGCACTATCTACCTTCAGACAGGGACACCATGAAAAACAGAGTTGACACAAATAAACTTCACGAACGCCCCTACATCATTAAGGGGCTTATCAACATCATGGCCGCATGCCTGAACGCCGGCTACTGTCCGGACGAATGGAAGATCGCTAAAATGATCTTCATTCCAAAATCCTGAAAGCTGCCGGACACGCCAGTAAACTTCAGACCCATTTCCCTCCTCGAAGTGGCAGGCAAGCTATTCGAGAGAGTGCTTGCTAACAGAGTCCATGAATTCATGAAAGCAAACAACCTCCATAACTAAAATCATCATGGATTCAGAAGAGGGAGAGAAACTGACACGGTGCTAGCAACCATAACGGAAAAGCTGGCGAAGATTGCTAGCCAAAAGAGGTATGCTGACCTGGTGCTCAGAGACGTCAAGAAGGCATTTGACAAAGTATGGAGGACTGGACTTCAGGACAAAATACTAAGACTAGGACTAAACCCAAGACAAGAGAAAATACTATGTGGCTATGTGACTGACAGGAAGGCGTACATTAAGTTGAAAGACTACACGGGACCACACTTCAAACTGTCTGCAAGCGTACCGCAAGGAGGGTGCTTAAGCCCCCTCCTCTACAACATCTACACCCTTGACCTCCCAAATCCGGTCAGGGAAGACTCACTGTACGTCCAGTTCGCGGACGACATCTAACACACAAAGCTTGAAATTCTGGCACAAATAACAGCTAGAGAAATCGACCACGTCACCAGGTACGAAAGGTGGAAATTCGTCACAAACACACATAAGTTCAAAGTAATTCCGCTCTTCCGTAGGAAAATGGGCCACATCGAAATTGATTCCGCCCGCATTCCCTAGGGAACGGAGGTAACGGTGCTGGGACTAAAAATAGGTAAAAGTGGGTATGGTTGCCACGTTGCCCCAACCGGAGCGCGAGCGAAGGCCGAGCTCAAAAGGTTCTACAGGATAAAAAACCTGAACATGGCCAACAAAGAAAAAACCTAAAACGCGCTCATTAGATCCAAGCTGCTGTACCCACCTATAACTATCCCCCCAAACAAATTAAATCCTTTCAAAAAATAAAAATAAAGCGGTACTCCTAATTACCAACGTTAAGAGGAGATAAAGGAGGAGGCAGAGGGAACTACACCAGGAGATCCAACAGTCACCGATTAACGTCGAGCTTCAAACAAGAGCCCGTAAAATCTGGGAGAAAGTCCCGGGATGCATGACGGACGAAAGCAGACAAAGGCACATAGACATTCCGCTGGAGGACATATACTTAAGGACGAGAAACGTTACTAGCAGTGAAGAACAGACTGAAAGACAGGAAGAACCTATCTACACCCAACACCACGCCTATGAGACAACGAAAGACAATCCAACGCGCAAAGAATCTGACAATAAAAAGAACACCAAAAACATAAACAATTACAGTCAACAGGAGAAACACATAAAACACCTACAAAGGCTTGAATGTCACAAGAAAACTACTAGAATCTACATGAAACAAAAATAAAACACACTAAAAAACATGTACCACCATCACAAAACAAGAAAAAAACATACAACAACGATACAAAGTACACAAAAGCTCGAAAAAAATAAAACCATCAAAACAACGAGAAGAACACCAATCTCAGAAAAACGCCTGCGATTCCCTTTGACCAGGGAACTCTACTCTGCAATAACCTTTCACCAGGGATCTCTATCTTTATCTATCCATCTACTACTATTATATATATGTGCATATATGGGTGCACGTTGTAATCATATATGTATGTATATTTTTCACACTTTTTATGTCTAATGTCCAATTTAATAATGAAGATAAGAATATTCACACGCATACAATACACAGTCGCACATACACCTAAGCACCGAACCAACGAATGTTTTTCGACGTACATAAACATACGAGTATGTGCTAAAATCGAAGGCGAAAAACGGTTGCTTGTCATTGTTCTGAATAATGACAGATTGCGTCTTTTCAATTTCTTTCGTGATTGAATAATGCGATCATTGTGAGTAATGAGGGGCGGGGTGGGGGGGAGGAGGAGTTGTCGCTCAAACCCATTATTGTAGATTGCTCTTTTCGCAAACAAGTCTGATAAGATTCGATTATTTAAGTGCCATTTACGGAATTGATTATTGTGATTGAAATTGAATCTGTTTTGGATGATCTAAAATGGAAAGAGCAGAGGTTTAGAAGGATATTAATGGAAAATATTATCGTCAATTAACAATAAAACAAATTATTATTATTTAAAACAAGGAAGCGAAAACGTGAGAACGAAGGGACGACTCTGTATCGCAAAGCCTATATTAACGTGAAGAACGAGGTGACAATCCGAATCACAAAGCCTACCTAAACGTAAGAAATGAGGGTACGATTACGAAGCACAAAGCCTACCTAATCGTGGGGAACGAGGGTAAGACTCCGAATCACAAAGCCTACCTACACGTAAGAAATGAGGGTAGGACTCCGAGTCACAAAGCCTACCTAACCTTCACAATAGCGTGCGTTTTTGTTCATAACTTTGAAAGTGAGTGTTAAGAGAGATGTCCATCCTTGCCAGTTATCCTCTAAATGCAAATCATCGCGCGAGCAGCATTTTTCCAGATGTCAGCTGCAGCGTATTTGCCCATGCTACAAAATAACACTACAGTGAAGGCAGCCCATAAAGGAAGGGGGAAGGGTATGACGAGTGATGGCACAGCTAAAATAGGAATGAGGCAATTAAATGTTGTGGTGTGACGTTGAGTAATGGAAAATCTTTAATGTGAATATTCCCAATTTAGTGTATGGTAAAGATCTAGAGGTGGATAATGTGCGGTAATACAGAATTTGGTGTATTACAGTATCGTTGCTACGGTCTAGGCACGAGGGAGGAATTTGATTCTTTTTCAATAGGACCATCTGGTGACCCTCACAGAGGGAAAACGTCGCCCTAATTAAAAATGAAGCCTAGTGCGAGTATACGTTATAATTCCGATACACCCCACCCCCAAACCCACCCAGCCACCACCCAAAAGAAGGCAAAAATATAAGCAAATAGTCCGAGGTGGTAACCTCCAGGGTGGCGTCCTGGGCATAACCAGTGGCTTATGGTATGACTGTCGTTTCTCTGCTGAATAGGCACCGCCGAGGTCATCTGCGGATGCAGTGAGAGGTGTTGGCGACTGAGGGAGGCGGCGGGCTCGCCCGTACAGGCGAATAATGCACTATGCACGGCGCAGAGCAAGTGGCATCTACCTAGTATCGACAAGTAAGCTCACAATGGGGAAGGTGCGGAAAGCAACAGTCAACAGGCGAAAGCCGGTAGTGTGGATGCATAAAACTCGCATCCGTAGTCGAGCTTCGAACGAACAAAGGCTTCGATAAAAAAAAGTAAGGCAGTAGCCGTATCATTGCTCCGAGCGCTGAACGTCACGGAAGGAAGAATATCCATGGCGCGTGTACAAGAGACACTAAGGCTGCGAATGAGCCTCCCAGGTGAGGCGTCGGTCAATAGAAGACCAAGGAAACGGTGCGAGTACACCACTTCCAGGTGCACCCGATTGAGATATAAGGTTGGGTGAGGATGGAGCCGCAGGTGGCGGCAGAAGTGCACCACCTTAGTCTTACACAAAGAAAACCGAAGCCTGTGTGCTTCGGCATAGCAAGAGACGCGGTTCAATGCCTGTTGGAGTCGACGCTCCAGAGTTGGCATCTGGGCCGCGCCAAAAGAGATCGAAAGGTCATCCACGTAGAGCGTAGCGAGAACATCTTCCGGCAGCACCAAGATGCTTCCGTTGATTCTCAGGGCAAAGAGTGTGACACTGAGGACGCTACTCTGCGAAACACCCTATTCCTGCTTCATTGGTCCGGAGAGTGCACCCCAACGCATACGCGGAATTAACGATCTCCCCAAAATTCAGAAATAAATATTGGGAGGTATATCCTCGCCCCCATCGTGTGGAGAGTCTCCATGATACTGTATCCCCATGCGGTATCATAGACCCTCTCCAGATCTATCCCCATGCGGTATCATAGACCCTCTCCAGATCGAAAAACACCGTGGCGTAGTGCTGTCTACGAAGGAAGGCCTCGCAGATGGCAGTTTCCAGTCGGAGCAGAACATCCAACGTGAAGTGGAACTTGCGGAAGCCACACTGTGCAAAAGACAGATGGCCTCCGATGTCCAGAAAAAAGGTTAATCTAACATCCGCCAATTTCTCTATCAACTTGCACACACAGGAAGTTAGAGAGATTGGGAGGAAACCGGCAGGGGTTGAGAGATCTCTCCCTGGATTGCGAAAGGCGAGCACAATAGCGATTCGCCAGGAATCTGGGAGGATACCCTCTACCCATATCCTATTGAGCGAATCTAACAGAAAAGCCATGCCTCACTCACCCAGGTGTCGAAGCATGGCGTACGGGACATCTTCCGGACCATGGGCGGTGTCTGCGCACGAAGCAAGAGCGGAACGCAACTCACTCACAGTAAACCTATCGTTGAAGGGTTCTCCGCCTTTGGAGGTAAAGTCCAGTCGGCGGCCTTCCGCAACATCACGACGCGCAGTGAATGCTGGCGGAGCAGCATCCCGGTTAGAGAATGCGGATAAAGCGGTCGCGAAGTAATCTGCCACGGACGCGGGGTCCGAGATTGCTGTCCATTCTCCTGGAGAACGAGAGGGGGGTCGTGCGAGAACTTGCCCCGAATCATTTTGACTCGCCTCCACACCTCTCCGATAGGGGTTTTCCCGCTAAGTGATGACAAGTATGCCCGCCAAGAAGAGCCGCGGGCGTGCTTCGAAATATACCGGAACCTAACCCTAGCCTGACGACATTCAGTGACAGTGAAGTCTTTCGGGCGGCGCTTATAGCCCATATAAACATAACATTTATATTTGAGGGCCGGCTAAGACTCCGCTAACCACCACGGGAGTGGTCGGCGTGCGAAACGGCCAGACGTTCTAGGAATAGTAGCTAGGCCCAGGGAGATGAGGTTGCCGGAAAAGAACGCACCAGCCTCATCAACCGACCTAAACTCCTCGACTGAGGTAGAGAAATCAGTCATTTCCTAAAATGCGGACAACCGCATTTTAGGCAAGGTCTTGATCCCGGGAATTAATCGAGTAGCCTTCCTTTAGGGGGGTGTCGACCGTTCAGATCTCAGAGGAAGAAAAAGGGCCTCGGAAACCGTGCCACGGCGTAGGCGAAGCTCCCCGCATCGAGGTCAGCTGACGGTGGAATGTACGCGGAAATACAGTATACTTCCTCTCCAGGTGCAGCTGCACAGCTACTACCTGAAAGGAGGTATCTAAAGCACATATATCATGCCGGGTGTAAAGCGCGCATCCTCCTGCCTGGCCCCCATCCCGTGATGGCGGTCTCAAAACCTTTATATCCCGGGAGGGTGGGCAGGTGGCACACGCGCAGCATTGTCTCCTACAAAATTAGCAGCTAACGGGAGGAGACGAGCCTCCGCAGCTCCTCCCAGTTGGCCCGGAGTCCGCGGCAATTCCATTGAAGGAATAAGCCCTCCAGGCCTAGCTCGGAGGAGACGCGGGGGCTTTCTTCGAAGAGAAACCCTCACGGAAATGGCCGTACGATTCCCGGAGGGAGAGCTCTGGGCGCTGTCGCGTTCGAGTATTTATAGGGAAAGGTTGGGCTCATCATGCGAGGCTTTTCCTCCCTTAGCCTCGAAACCTTAGGGGAGAGCGGCAGCTTCAGGGGCGTGGGTGTGGCGAAGGAGCCGAAGCTCCTTTAGTGCTGTCCTCCTTTCGGTGTGCAGCTTTAGGAACCCCGGAAGATGGCCTCACGGCCTTCAGGGGTGTTGCGTCCTGTGAGTCTAAGAACTCGGTAGAGGCGCGCGGCCATCACGATGGGGAAAGGAAGGGGAGCCCTGGTTTTAGTCGGGGCTGGGTGTGAACCCTTTGTGTCACCAGCTCTACCAAGGGAGCGCCCGGGTTGAGTAGAGCCCGCAGAAGGGCTCCGAATGGGGGCGTTAACAACCGTGCTCGTTGGCCTGGATGGGCCAGGAGCAGAGGGTATCTTTCTCAACATTGAGGCATAGGAAGTCTCGGGCAGCGCCTGGCGCGCCAGGACCAAGTCCTTAGCCTCACAAAATGAGAGGGAATACTGAGCCTGAACGGCCAGTATTTCCTTCTCAGGGAGATACTACCACATTGCTTCGAAGAAGCGGGGTGCGGGTCTCCGCAATTGACACGCTTGACAACACAAGATTTGGACTTATCGTGTGCGGCCTTAGAGCAACTTACACAGTCTTCGGTAACCCCGACTTTGCACGTCTAAAAAAGCGATTCGTATGGCCGAAGCGGTGGTAGTACTAGCACCTCCGTGGTAGTGGCACGAATGCCTTCACGTTGTACTCCCCTGGTGGAGTACCAGGGCTGGACGTGCCGATCTTGTCCTGGTCGCTTGCCGAAACGGCAGCGGACTCGTCCACCCCCAGAGTTCTCACGGAAGGAGAAAGACCCTTATCATCTTAATTTTGTTATTTTTCTATTTTGGGGAGAAGGTGGCGAATGAACCCATTTCTCTCCACCGCCGGAAGTAGCTCTTAGGCCGGATGGACCGGCCTCAGCAAGATCTTTCTCTGAAATCGAGAAACTGTTGGCTGTCAAAAAGGGACCATCTGGGGGGTTGGGGGTTGGGGAGGAGGTCCCTCGTTTCCTTGTGAGCCATCGGGGGCCCAAGTCGGACCAGGGTTCTTTGCATGGCACCAAGCCCGGGTGCGACCACATAGTAGATTCTACCATCTGGAGCTGGGTCACCTCAGGGATAATGTCCATCTCAGGGGTGGCCTCCATGTGCCCCCGCTCCCTCCCAAGACAATCACCTATCCCCTTCGAGTTACCTTTCCTCTCGTCTTGGGCGGCAAACCGGCATCTATCGGGGAAGAAAGCGGGGGAGGTACGCCAGCCCCCTGTAAACTCAGAATAAACAAGTGCAGGACGTTAGTGGGTACGGACCGACGGGCCCTGCCATCCATTGCTCCCTTAGGGGGTTGACCTCCTGCGTGCTTTCTTCACAGTCTCCTGTAAAAGCAAAGGAGGGACCTTCGTGGAAAGAGGGAGTCTCCCAAGGTCGCTTAAAGAAAAAGGGGTGAGAGGAGTCCACCGCACCCGTAGGCCTAAGAGAGGATTAAGCCTCCTCTCAGGTAGAAGTAGTTTGGAGTGTCCCCTGAGAAAGCTCAGGTGGGGGGGGGGCTCCTTTTCTGCCATGGACCTGACCGAGAGCGGCTCCGACGATGTTACAATGGAAGTAGAGAGGGTGTTTTGAAAATCATCATTGGGCATGGTGACTATAATTTCCACGGGACACAAACGCTGATCAATCCGTGCAGTAGCCCACTTTGCGAAAGGTGAATAGGGGCTGGTAAAGCCAGCTGCAGTCATTAGAGACCACTCATACCGGCCAGTGGCCAGGCAGCCCATCAGAATGGGGGCTCTACCTTGGGCTGGGCGAAAAATAGCTAAACTGTGAAACGACAAAAAGGGTATCCGAAGAAGGTAAGGGTAGGGGGTGAGGTAAGTTGTCAAAAACCCATCACTCCAAGCCTGAGCTAATGGGGGCGGCGTTGCCTCCCGCCCCAGCCCAGATCCGGGATGACTGAGTGAGAGGAAGCTGGTGGGTGTCTACCCTGCGAAATTGGAGGACGACCAGAGAAAATTGTGGGAAAGGTTGTAGGGAAAGTGAGAAAGGGGGGTAAGAAGACAGGGTGTCAGAAAGAAGCAGAAGAGGCTAAGATGGGGCTGGATGGGGCGCTGAGTTCTATTTGCGCCCCAAAGCCTAAGTCCCCTCAAGAAATGGACTATTGTAACCTACAGACGTTAAAAACGTTGTTTACAGAGGTTCCAAAGCCTTTCTTCTGACCCGGCATGAGGTAGCTAGGTCAGGTCCTTAAGCCTGTACAAAGGGTTGAGGGGATAGACTTAGAGAAAGGCAATAGGGAGAGGGAGCGAGGGATGGGGGGACAAGCGCATGAACAACTTGCCCATGCCCGTCAATGAGTTAGATTCAAACCAGTGACAGGGCTTTCCTGACTTGCACTCAGGCCAAGAAGGTGTGCATCTCTTTCGGGTTTTCAGCGATTTAGGTCAAATAGTTGTGATTTTCAGCTTTTTCGGGCCAAAGAGTTACGATTTTCGGCCTATTCGGGTCAAATAGCTGCGATTTGGGGCGTTTCAGGTCAAATAGTTGCCATTTTCGTCCTTTTCAGGTCAAATAGTTGTCATTTTCGGCTTTCTCAGGTCAAATACCATGGGGAAATGTACAGAAACACCAAGAAAATAAGAAGCCGATTTTTAAAAATGTCTAACATTGCTACAAAAGGCATGGAAGGTACATAGCGCACTGAAGATGCTTGAAAGGGGGATGGATAACTCTCCTCAACTTAATTTCATTGCTGAAAGTAGGCCGGTCTCCTTGGGCGGGGGAAGGGTGGCATGTCAAAGGAAAAAAAAAACACCTTGCAGTATGATGCATAGCGACCAGCGGCAAAACGGGTTTGCACACACTACTTATATGGGATAATAGGGGATGGATGGATGGATTGCACGAGTCCCTTGTTGCTCCCTGAGGTGATTGCGCCGTGAATATAGGGAGACGGTCGCGTCCTTCCCAAGGCTGCTCGTACCGGAGAATCTTTAAATCCTTTCTTCTTTAACGCCTCCCTATTTGTTACCACTATATACCAACTCAGTCTACTAGGGTTCAGTCCGTCAATCTATCACGTGTTTCGCCCTTCACTCTCTCTTCTCCCACTCTGTCAAACTGCAAAAGGACTGTCAAACCAATCTTGTCAACCACGAATGCTGCGACAGATTAGATGCACACGAAGCCTTGGAACAAATTTGTCCCAATCACTCAAAATAGCAGCTTTGAACCATTCTGTGGGGCCCTCCGACAGATGGAGTGGGTGGGGTGGGGGGCATCTGATTAATCGTCACGAGGACTTACATGTATGGAACTGGACAAAGGGGAATTGAAAAACAGAGACAAGTCTATCAAGAGGGGAAAAATCAGGGAATAACCAAATTTTGCTATAAGGCATACCCCCCCCCCTCCCCCTAAAAAATAAGTGATGAATTAACGATCATCTTGGGCGTTGTGGTAGATTTCTTCGTTAACAGTCTGGATTCCGTCGGTCTCATTACCCTAGAACCTTGTTCGTATCCCGCTCTCACCAATTGTCAAGAAGAGAAAAAAAGACTTGGAAAACATCCCATAAAATGAGAAAATACCACATCTAAATCAAAGACAAGAAAAATAAATGCGAAAAGCGAAGAGGAAAGGAGAAGAAAAATAAATCGAGGCGAAAATGCATCGGGAACACCCCTGGAGAAGAGATTGTTCGGTAGTAAACAAATAAACAACCAAAACGTTACCAAAGTCCAATATCGCTAGAAACCACTCTGACGAAAGAGGGTAATGCGCGGGGATAATCAAGATCTTCGGCCAGTGCCTCGAGATCCAGAAAACAAAAGGTCGTCGAGAAAATGCACCTTTCAGATATTTTATCTCTATTTCCTTACCAACCTCCCTTTCTCAAGAGCTGCGGAAATAAACCTGTTTGAACAATGCAATGTAATCGGGGTCCTAATGTTGATTTTACCCTGTTTATTCTGCTTAAATGAGTTCCTGACTTTGGCACTAGAACAATGTTGTTTCATCGAGGTATAACTTAGAATTGGCTTGCGTGAAGGTGTGCTTGTTAGATTCGACTTTCAGACTGACCATATGGAGTTAATTAGGTTTGCTCAGGATTTTCCTTATTAGTATACATTTAATTATGACTACCGATTCTTGGAAAGGTGGATGTGTTATCGGGCGTGTGTCTATAAGCAGAATAAATAAAAAATCGCCTACATATTCACAGATGTAGATCAAATATAGCAACCATTGTTTAGGACCCAATTAGGCAAATTTAGTGAACTCATTTTCGTGACCAAACTCGCGTCACGTAGCAAACCTACCTAAACAGCCCTCAATTAAACTAGAACACTCAAATGGGTCACGCTAAAAGAACGTGTGCGTTTATATAAGTAAACTACGCGTCTTCTTATGCACACTGTAAATATGGAAAACTCGCAAAGTAGCCGAGGTATATACACACTGTGTACAACATTCGTCTACGTTCATACCCCCAAAGCAAATGTTTCTCTAATCCTCGTGGAAAGCATTTTCCAAATTTATTCGGGGGCCTCTCCGTTTCCATTGAATATTATGAAGCAGTAATGGTAAACAGTTGGCGCTTTCATTAAAAGGAAACGGGAGCCCTGAATCGACTCATGCCGTGACCTTTGAGATAATATTGCGTTTGCAAGCGGGAGGAATAAGGAAAGGATCAAACAGAAAGCTCAAGAGACCTTCCTGAAAGAGAATTTGCGAGTAATAATCATAGAGCTAAAACACCAAGGGGAAAAAAAACCCAGCTCCACGAAGATTGATTTCAATTGCCAGGAAAAGCAGACAAGGGGGAAATATTTTGTTTCCATACTTCTATTAACACATTGAATGGAAAACTCTGGAAAAAAGGACACTAAAAACACTGACCTCTTTAAAAATTGTGTAGTTTTGTACTTCTAAAATTCTTTTTCCCCTTGGTCTAGAAAGATACCCCATGCACCCAAATTCCCACATTCGATTTCGGCAGTGGATATATAAAAAGAAGCTAAATAAAAGGAGAGACAGAATAGATAGATAAATAGGAAAGGGGTTGATATTAAATCCGCATTTACCCTTGCCACCCGCCCAGCAAGGATCCCACTTCCTAGCTACTAGATCGCGGAGAGGGAGCTATAAAACTCCTATAACCTCCCTCCACGCTAACCGATCCCTCAGTACAGCCTTACAGAAGGCTTTATCCCTAAATCTCCTGGACAGTGGGAGGGAGCAGAGGTCATCTGATGCTGGGGAGCTATAAACAGCACCAACAGCAACATTCCCTGTGACATCAAAGCTCTTCCTCAGCCAACTCGAAACCAGAGAATAAATGTACATATTTTTTACTCGCGTGCGAGTCTAGTCGCGGGCGCCTCTACATCTCACTATGTCGGTCCGTCGGTTCCCGTTTTGCTTTTTTTTTTGTAATAACATTGTAACTATTTGGCAGATTTTAACAAAATTTGAAACCCTTATGTTGTTTTAGACTCTTTCGAAGGATATAATTGCCAAAGTCCTCTAACGTTAGCCATGGAATTATTTTGTTTTGGCAATAACATCATAACTATTCGTCTGATTCTAACGAAATTTGAAACTATTATATTGTTTTACATTGTTTCGAATGATATAACTTACAAGGTCCCCCTAAGGTTAGTCCAGGAATTATTGAAAGTTTTAAAGGTCGTAAGATCATAAATCAGAATAATTGAGAGCACGTGACTTTTTGGTCAGCAGACCTTGTTTTGTTTTTTTAGGACTTGCGCTTGGCATCAAATGAGGGCGCGCAAGCATTCCAGGCTGCTCAACCGAGCTATGAGTGGGAAAAGAATAGGGAAAGAAGTCATTAGAATAAAAGAGAGCTCATAGAAAAAAAGGAAAAGACATTAGAATAAAAGAGAGCTCATAAAAAGGGAAAAGAAGACATTAGAATAAAGGGGCTCATTGAAAAAAGGAAAAGAATAGGAAAAGATGGGCTCATAGAAAAAAGGGAACAGAATAGGGAAAGTCATTAGAATAATGGGAGTCATAGAAAAAAAATGACCATATGATGACGCGCCTTGCTGGAAGGATTGACAGCGCCGACCGAACCTTAATGGTCAGTAGACGGACAAAGCAACTTTCAAAATACGAGGAACGAATGATGGCACAGGAAAACTGAAGAAAAATAGGCCCCACTTATAACCGGGCACCTTTTCGATTTCTTTTATTTTTCTTATCCCAAATTCCTTCATTTTCCTTTAATTCTATCTCCTTCCTAGAGTAAAAAACTTAATATAGTTGCTAGAGGAAAACGTTAGGGGATGGGGGGGGTGATGGTGTGAAGAGGGTAAAGCCACGAACGTGACGACAAGACGAAAGGACGGACGGACGAGACGACACGGCGGACGGACGAGACGACACGGCGGACGGACGAGACGACACGGCGGACGGACGAGACGACACGGCGGACGGACGAGACGACAAGGCGAACGAACGAACTTGATGACAAGGCGGACGGACGAACGTGATGACAAGGTGGACGGACGAACGTGATGACAAGGCGGACGGACGAACGTGATGACAAGGCGGGTAGACGAACGTGATGACAAGGTGGACGGACGGAGATGACAAAGAGGACGGACAGACGTGACTAGAAGGCCTTAAGCGCATCACCCTACCCTCCCTTCCACTTTGGACGGGAGCATTAAGGAAACCACTAAGGAGTGGGGTGGGGTAGGGTTAGAGAGACATCGCATATTATATCTATTGCTAAATAAAATATAAGGATTTCAAATTACCTATCCGTTCGTATAAGTTAAACGACTACAAACTAGATAGATAAGTGCAAAATAAAAGTTGAAGTTATTTTTAAATTCCTAAAATGTGTTACATCATTTTTTTTAGCCCCATGTGTTCACGTGCCCCCCCACCCCTTTGGGTAGCCTTGACCGGTTGAGATGCGCGCGCGGTTCACGACATCTGGGAGATTTTATTCTCTTTTTTTTTGTGCAATAAGTGCTATTATTGTCATCACTATTGTCCCGATTAGCGTTATTATGTCTTTTATTACTAGTACACTGTACACCCACTCGGAACCTCGCTCATATGCTTGGAAACGGAATGAGCTTCTTCCTGTTTATGTCTAGAGACGCAAGAATGTGTCCCACTAAAATCCGTGTTTACCTCTGTCCCATTTAGTATTCACTTTCTCAAATCCTCAAATAGTCAAATCTTCGTGTAATGGAGTCTGTATCCTCACCCCTTTTCTCTACTATATAAACCCTTATCCTTCCATCTTGCTCCCTCTATCTTTTCTTGTATGGCATCAATCGCCATATCGGTATTCCTTCCTTTTTCAGAATCAAAATTGCCTTAGGTTCTGAAGATTTGTGACTTCTGGACGTTCTATTAATCTTCTGTTTAGTATTTTCTTTGAAAAACTTTACCAATACTTCTAAGAGGGAGAGTGGCAGAAAGTTTTCAACTCCGGCGGCTTTCCAGTTCTGAGAATGTATTTAATCTCTGCTAATTTGAAGCTCTCTCGAAAGGAGCGAGTGTTCAAACAAGTATCGATGACTTTTCTTATTCCTTTGCCGATATTGGGGAAAGTCCTTTCCTAGTTTAATTTTATTAGACCTGAGTAACCAGGGGCTTTTATTAAGTGGAAAGCGTCTTTGATTTCAGCATTTGTTATTGTTTTTCCCACTCTTATGAGCTCGTCCCTTGGGATCCGTTTGATTGCGGGGTGAGTTCTATGAATATTTCGTTCAACGCATTTATTATTTTTCCTTTGTGGTTTTGGTCGTTTTTTTTTGTCTTGTTTTGGCGAACTTGATGATGGATAGTGGTAGAATCAAATGCCACTGCCCGGGGTGCCGTCGCCTCATGGGTTTAGATTTGGAAAGTGCTTCCAGCATAGACAGAGATGGTTACATGACCCTAAGTAATTTTGGATTTTGACCGGACGATCAGGGCACGGGTCCTAAGATCCCCCCCTCCTCTCACACACACACACACCAAAGGGATGCAGCTTCGTCACATTTCTTGGAGACCTATGACGCTAAGTTCCAGGGTGGGCTAATCCTCGCCGCCTCAAATTATGCCGCTCCAACTGAAGGGCATAGTTTGAACTAGGTTACGAAAGGCAGTTTTTCTAATCAGGAATCGGGACAGAGAGGGAGGGGATTGTGGTGATCTTAGTCATGGTTTTATGCTATGGCAACCTAAGAGTAAAAATCTCTTTTGGGAATCCCCTAACGGGAGTGGAGTGATGATATATGAAAGAGAAGTATGAAAAGAGAATGCAGCAAAACCCTAAAACCGTAAACGACTTCATCCTTGGCGAGACTAATTCTAGGCTGCAAATTATGGCTATAAGTCTCTTTTCACTCCGTATGGAAAAAGGATCGACAGTTCAAATGTTTTTTTAATCATAGTTTTGGATTAGATAAATTTCAAAGCCAAAAATACAACATTTAGAAACCAAATTTTTTCAATTTCAAAAATTAGTTGTCTGGAATATTTGGCTATAATTTATACTCGCAGCGCCAGCGATATGCAGGAATACTTCTCTGTGATTGGTTCTCGTTTCCTTTCAATATTTCCGCTTTACTTCATTTACATAGCGGATCGGCCTCCACCAAGAATACCTGTATGCCTTAACATCCATTTCGTTGTCGACATAACTTAATCAACCGTCAGTCAGTACAGAAGCGAAGACGTTCAGGCGGGTGATGACAGCCTATGAAATCGACAGCATAAACAATTCAAAAGGAACAGGAAAATCAAAACAGACAAAAATTTATCATACTCCCAATTTACAGACAAAAGGTAGCGGATATCGAGGAAGAAGGCCAACTCCACCAATATCATCCCAAAGGCAAAGTACTCGGACTAAACATAACAGTACCGGCTACAGTCAAAATTCAGCCGAATGCATAGATAGAACAACACCAATCATTTGCAACTTAATAAGCTTAAGGTTAAAAACAAAAAGATATTTCTCACACTAGGAATGTAGTCACTTATCTACCTTCCCACCCCGCTAAAAAGTATTTAAAACAAAGAAACGGACAATTCAGAGAATACCACAAAATGTCACTACCCAATTACCCTCACAAGAAGGAGAGATCGAAGAAGCCAACGACCCCTACACCAACAAGCAAATATTAAGCCGCTCAATATAACAATTTAGAAAAGAACGGAAATTATGTGAAGGAAGATCAATTCCCTTCCTCGAGTATTCACAGCAAACATCATCACCAGAGAATCCCGATTCTCCCACGGAAGAATTAAGCAGGAAATAGAGGAAGTGCCACGGTATACATGAAATAAGACAAAACAACAAAATCAAGATTATAGTTCTTAAAGAGCTCAACACCATAAAGTCTCCAAAGCTTAACGTGAATAAACCTATCAGATATAGACTACTTCCCCCCCCCCCCCAAGAAGATTTTATCAAATTAGAATCATGGTATTAACAAGGATTAAGAATACACGATCAATACATCAAAATTGAAGTTCGTACCAAAGTAGAATTCGAACTTACCAGGTACTAATCCAGCTAGGTGATAACAAAATATGAAGTTAAACATACAATGGAAAGTTAAGAGTAAAAAGAGTAATAAGTGAATTCAAGATTAGTAAAAAAGTTTTAATTGTTTTAATTGGACAAAACAGCAAAAAATGGTGTTATAAATAGAAACAAAGTGGAGTAAAGTGCGCTAAGGGGGAAATAACAAAAGTGACATAATTTCGACTAAAACCCCATACAAATTCGATATAAACAAACAATACACTCACCACAACCCCTCTTCCCCCAACTCACAACAATAAACAACTAGGTAATATATCAAAATATAAATTTACACAACGGCATGAATGCTACCATAAACATTTGAATAAAAGAACGATTGCATAAGAACAGAGATTAGGCGGTTCTCCCGTCACCCATAGAGAATTTGCGCTAAACAACTAACAAGAGCAACGAATAGACAAGTAGAATTAAGGACTCGTGGTTCGGATTCCGCGTAAATCATTAGGTCAAAATAATTTATGTATTCTATTCTATTTTCCTATCCTTACTGCCTCCAGGCCTGAGCCTGTTGGAGAAGGGGGAAAGAGGGGGTCACCTCCTTGCCCCACCATTTCGGGAGGGGGGGGACAAAAGACCAGGGATCAATGTCACATCTTTCTTACTATTACATTTTCGGTGTCTCCAAAGCACAACAGTTGGGAGAACTTCCCTAACAAATAAAGAACATAAAAGGCTGAAGATCCTATCGATTATATATTATTCTCAAGTGTAACAAAAATAGAGCCGAAAAGGGGCAGAAATATTTACATAAATAGAAATAATACGAATATATGTAGAATAACGAACAAAAATAAAAACCAATACTACTAACGGAATTGAACCTCAATATGACCTGAATAGAAAATCAGGACAATTCTAAAATGATCTACACCTATTCAAATTTAAAAGCGATAAAATCGGAGCAGAATATCAAAGAAAGAAAACTAAAGAAAACTCTGATATAGACTTAGAAAGAGATAACCAACTTAAATAAAATAAACGGAAACATGTACATATGAAGTTTAACAAAGTGAAGTTTGAATGAAGTTTGAGATTTGCAAAGGGTTTTTAAGTTGCTTGGAGATCAGGCTAATTAATCTCTCTTCTTTGTAGTCAGTTGTAGTTTTGAAATGATTGAAAGGACAATACGGGTCTGCATCACGTATTTATGTATGGATTATGTATTTATATTTGGTTTTTGTTTTGCTATGTTAGCAGTTCCAATATTACTATTAGAGTTTACTTTAATATTACTATTGAATGTGGATCTTGCTCTTGTACTCTTTCTTTCAAATTTTCCCTATTAGAGTCTACTTTATTTGCTTTGTCTTGTTAGCTCTTTATTTGTTTTCCTAATTTGGTTGTCATATTAATATTAATTGCTGTTCAGTTTGGTAGTTTTTATTTGGTTTTCATTTCGTGTGGTTAAGTTGAGTTAATTTTGTCAATATTTCAGTTGGTAGTGATGATTGGGTATATCCAAGTTTTTAGCATTTTCTCCTTCTTCATGTACAAGTTTATTGTTTCTCTCGTTCTCTTTGACTCCGCAGAAAGCTAAGGAGAAGGATAGGAAGAGAAAGTGGAAACTGAGGGAGGCTAAATGGGAGAATTTTCAGGTATAGATTTGAATGGAAGAAGTGTGGAAGGAATTAGGCTGCACAATGTGAATGAAAGGTTAGTGGAGGACTTTAGATGAGCGGCAGTGAGACACATAGGATATGTAAGGGAGAGACCAGGGAGGAGTGTGTGTAAACCACGGTGGAATGATGATATTAGAAATGCTAGAAGTGAACGAAAAAAAAGGGAATAAGAGATGCAAAGACTGAGAAAGAAGAGGCAAGAAAGTGAAGCAGCCGAGGAAGAATACCAAAAGGCATGGGCAGAGTACGTGAAGCATAAGCGACAAACCAAGCGAAAGATTATGAATGCAAAATGAAGTGTGACAGAAATGTGATTCAGGCAATGAAAGAGAAAGAATTGCAGGGGGAAGAAAATGGACTAGGTTCACGAGAGGTGAAAGTGTGAGTGAAAAGGAGATGGTGGAAAGCTTGAGAGTGAATGATGAATGTATAACAGATAGGGAGAAAATGGTTGATTGTATAAAAGTTTTGGGAAGCTATAGGTGGGGTAGGAAAGACGGCAGAGACGAAGGATGTGTGACACTGGAGAGTAAATATGCAAGTGAGCTGAATGAAAGTATTAGGAGAGAGGAAGTTGAGAGATGTTTGAAAAGGCAGAAGAATGCAAAGGAAGCTGAGCCGGATGAAATACCGTATGAAATGTATAAGAATGGAGGCGAGGTTGTGATTGACAGAATGACAGAATTATTTAACAAGGTGTGGGAAGAAAGCGTGCAGAGGGAATGGAATGAATGCAGAGTGACTCTGATGCACAAGAGTCGGTGTAAAAATAAGAGTGAACTGAAGAATTATAGACCAATAGCCTTGTTAAATACAATAGGGAAAGTATTCAGTGGAAGAAGGTTGAATGTGGGAGTAAGCGTTGGAAATGAAAAGATATGTCTGTTGATGTACGCAGATGATGTGATTGTGATGAGTGAGAAAAGCAGAAGAGTTGCAAAGGTTGCTAGATGTTGTAAATGAGTATGGCAGAGGTTTTGGAGTTAGTTTTAGCAATGAGAAAAGCCAGGTGCTGACAGTAAATAGGTCGGAGAATGACGGGTATGCTACATGGAAAATCGGAGAATATGTTCTAAAGCAGACTGAAGAATACAAGTACTTAGGAGTGTGGATAAGTTCACAAGGCAGTGAGAAAATGAAGAATGAGAAGATTAGTATGACTAACCAGTGGGTAGGTAGATTGGCCAGTGCAGCTAGGATTAGGGCTAGTAAGTATGATATGATGAGGGAAGTATGGAGGAGTGTGGCGGTGCCAAGTATTATGTATGGTATGGATGTGATAGCTTGGAAGGAGAAGGAAATAGACAAGCTAGAGACTGGGCAAGAGAGGGTAGGAAGAATAGCCTTGAATGCACTTAAGTATGCAGCGATTGAGGGTGTGAGAGGTGACATGGGATGGAGTACTTTTAGAGAAAGGTGCATGAAAGCATTTTTGAGGTACAAGATTAGACTGGAGCGAATGGAGGATACAAGATTGGCACGAAAGGTTTATTTGTGGAATGAGAACAGTAGCAGTTGGAATAAGAGGTGCTTGAGGATGACAAATGTATGTGGATTAGTAGCAGACTTGAGTGTATGAGTGGACAATGTTGAATGCGAATGGGGAGGGACATAACTGGGATGGGAGGAAGTGGAGAAATGAAATAGACAAAGTGGTGAAAGATGTAGCTCAAAGAAAGTGGATGGATGAAATGGAGAGAAAGAGGACACTAGAGCTATATAAGGAGAAAAAGGCGCCAAGGTATGAAAGTTGGTATGATGAAAGCTTGGGTGGTGACCTTCTCTTCTGTGCTAGGACAGAATGTATGGATGTGAATGCGAGAAGTTACAGATGGTCAGAGTCTGGCAGTAAAATGTGTGACATGGGTGAGGATGAGACAGTAGAGCATGTCATGTTGGAATGCGACAAGTATGTTAGTGAGAAAATGAAAATGATGCAGGTCATCCCGAATGAAATGGGATGTGAAATGAATGAGGTGATAGAAAAGAGTGGAAGAGAATGGCTGATTATTCTGGAGAGTATGGAAGGTGAGAATGTGTTTGTAGTCAGGTAACATTAGGACGATACTAACTGTTTCCCTGTCCTCACGGGTAGTGCCGATACAAAGGCCATGTGGTCACCCGCCTGTGGATCAAGATCGTGAAGAGGTGGTGAATCTTCACCCTTCGCGTTGGGCTATCTGGTTACATAGTTATATACCCATTTTCAATGACTGCTCTTTTCTCTATTATTTTGTCCTCGGATTTTATTTTTGCTTCACTGTTTATGTAGGTCACTTAGTCTTTGTTTTTTTTTAAGTTCGACTCTTTTGTTTTTGTTACGATATATCCTTTTGTATACTTGGAAGTTTGAGATTATTTTTTTTAGAAAGTGTACTTGATCTCTAATTGAATCACCCGCTTGGTAGATCTTCCTTCCATTTTTCATATTGAGTACTCTTCGGTTGTAGAGTAGTTACACTCCGCTTATCCCTTGATTAGCTCTTTCATTTAGGTGTTTCTTTAACCTGCGGTAGTGATCGTTAATCCCAGTACTTTGCAGCATTCGATATCTGTATCTATAAGGCGCTCGATCTGTCCCTGAAGTTACAACGTTGTTATCTCATAACTAAAGGTCATTCACGCGGACGCGTAAACTGCCGGGCGCGCGCGGTAAACGTTTACTCATTTGTAAGTATATTATATGATAGGTCGAGTGAGCAACTTTCCTGAATCTGCCTTAACCCCCACAAATAATAATAACACTGTCTAACAAAATTTAACTTTTTGTCGACTACAAAGATTAGAATAACATTTTTTAATGTAGTTTTATGTATTAATTTAAAAAATAGACGTCATTTTTATCGAAATTACTCGAGTTTTTTGTAAGTTTCCAATTTTGTCAAATTTTGAAGATTTTAACGAATTTCATTCATTTATTTCTTATTTTAAGGTTATTTAACTAAATAAAATTTTAAATAAAAGCAACAATTTTAATTAAAATGCCAAGAGGACAGTGTAAAAATAGCCCAGATAAATTCTGCTACATATGTGGTTCAGTAACATTTCAAAAAAATTAAAGAAAAATTTCTTCTCTAGTGAAAAAAACTATATAATTTATATTTTGGGATGTAAAATTGGCGACCAAGATAAACCATTGGCACCACATATATGTTGCACGACATGCTTTAATTCTTTATCAAAATGGTCTAAAGGAAAAATAAAAAGCCTTCAATTTGGTGTTTCAATGGTAAGGCGAGAGTCCCAAGATCATGCCACTGACTGCTATTTCTGTTTGGTACACATACAAAGTAAGTAATTGTTTATTGTCCAATGTCCCTATATTTTGAATTAGTATACTGTAATGTTATTTTTCAAAAGTACAAAATTAGTTAAGTTTAGAACCACTTTATTGTAATCACACATATGTACATAACTTTAAATTTTTTGCATATAATTTCCATACTTTTAGGTAAAACAACGAAGCGCGCTTCAGCTGTGGTATAGCCCATCCTTAGATCTGCTATTCGGCCTAAACCTCACTCAAAAGACATTCCAGTACCTGAACTACCTGCAGAAATTGTTTCGTCTAACTCTGATGAATCAGACATGGAATCATGTGAACCAGAGACTGAAATTTATGTTCCTGAAACTGTTGATACTACTCCAAAACCTTTCTCACAACTTGATCTAGATGATATTGTAAGGGATTTAAACTTAACAAAGCAACATAGTGAATTCCTGGCCTCGAGAGTGAAAGCAAGAAATTTAGTAGCAGAAGAAGTTTGAATTACTAAGTTTCGCATTTGATCAAACAATTTACAAGACAAATTTTCAGTTGACAACAATTTCTGCTACTGTAATAATATTCCACGTCTCTTTGAAGAATTAGATATACATTATGAATCCAGTTAATGGAGACTTTTCATTGACGCTTCTTTATATAGTAGTAAAGCCGTGCTTCTGCATAATGGAAATAAACTACCATCGATACCAGTAGCTCGCTATGTTGTTTTGAAAGAAACTGATGAGAATTTAGATTTCATTTTAAAAAGCACTAAATACAGTGAAAATAAATGGTTGATTTGTGCTGACCTTAAGGTAGTAGCCATTTTAAATGGTTTGCAGTCAGGCTACACAAAATTCATGTGGTTTTGTGCCAGTGGGACAGTAGAGCTCGGGGAGAACATTACATACGCTCAGAATGGCCTTTAAGAGAAGAGACAAAAGTAGGTTGTCATAATGTCACCTGTGAACCATTTGTTCCTAAGGAAAACATAATTTTGCCACCACTTCACATAAAATTAGGTTTAATGAAACAATTTGTGAAAGCCTTAAAGCATGACTAACCATCCTTCTTATAATTAAAAACAAAATTTCCTAAGATTAGTGATGTTAAAATTAAAGAAGGAATCTTTGTTGGACCTCAGATTCGACAACTTATGGTAGATGGTGAGTTTGAGCCAAAATTGAGCAAACCAGAATTTGAGGCCTGGCATAGTTTCAAAGGTGTATGTAATGGTCTCCTTGGAAGGCACAAATCAGAAAATTAGAACATTCTTGTTCTAATTTTGGTAGACATACCATCTATCTTTCTTTCCAGAGAATCCAGCAGACGACAGCGATGAGCATGGTGAAAGATTACACCAAGATATTGCTACTATAGAAAATCGTTATAAAGGAAAATGGAGTCCTGCAATGCTTGCTGACTTCTGCTGGGCCCTTCACAGAGACAGACAAGCTGTTGTACATAAAAAGAAGCCTAAATATTCTAAAAATATATGACTATTGTATAGATTTCAGCAATTTCAAAAAAATCTTAAATCTTCATTATTTTTTTAAATATATTTTTATAATACCACACTCTGAAATGTATTAAAAGGACTTATTAATTTCCTTTGATGAATAAGCTTTTTGTTTCCACTTATCTTTGTACTCTTTGTCAAATAAAATAAAAATAATAACAAACATTTTATACCTCTATATACTGAATAATCTAATCATCATCATCATCACTAACTCTAGAATTTAAGGTGATTTTTTTCAGGATTTCAATAATAATTTCATCTTAGTTTGGTTATGACTTATGTTTTGTGAATTTAAAAAAAAAACCCAAATTACAAATGTATTACAATGTATTTTTATATATCTTCTTCTATAACTCTATATTTTAGCAACGTAATATTTTGAAAGGGAGAAAATTTAGTTTATAGTTTGTTTTTAAAATTATCATAATTGGCGAAATTCAGAAAATTTATAAAAATTTAACCATGGCTGCTTTTTTTTAGATTTTAAATTTTAATCTTAATAGCGAAGCCATTACTTGGTATCAATAAAAAAATAAATGTGCAGATTACAAAACACTTAAGTCATTTCATGAAAAATAAAGGTCATTTTCGTAATCTACGCAAAAAACTACAATAGAAAACTACTTTCTCATTTCTGTAGCAAAATCATTGTTGGACAAAAGATATTTTTGTGCCCCAATATAAGAATTTGCCTCTGTATTTATTTGCCACAGGACTTTTTTATCTCGGGCAACGCCGGGTACCCATGTCAGTTATATCCATACCTTTCGCCTTCTACATGGATAAAATCAACCAGGGAAGTATTTTGGTAACTCACCGGTCCTGCAGGTACACGATACACACTTCATCCTTCATTTACTCGCTCTATTCTCACACTCATGCTAAGGTTACCTTTGGCTAACAGTTGCCGAGAGATCCGACTAATCTCTAGAGTCTATCTAATTTCCTTTTATTTCTTCAGTAAAAGGTATGAAGGCATTCATGCCTTTGGCCTAGCTTTAGGTTACTTTAGATTCTTTACTTTGCCTTATGTTTCCTTGTTGGGTGTAATTTACATTTTTTTGTTACACTTTTTTTTGTTTTTAAAATCGTGTGTCACATTCAATTCTTTCAATCGGGGCTCTACATCAAATTGTCAGAATCGTTCGGCTTAGGTCGTTTTGTTTAGGTGCTTTCAACATCTGTTATCAGGGCCATTTTTCGTTATAGGTATTTAAACTTTTTTGACCTTCTTGGTTTAGTATTCGGGGGAGCCCAGGTGTTTTTTCGTTCTATTTTACATATATTTTGATTCTTCTTTCTTTTTTTCTGTTGTCTCACGTAAACATACATAAGTTCCCTTTCCTCAGCTGTTGACTAGTCCTTTGGGATCAGGATTTGCATAGGTGGGCGTTATCGCGGTAAATTATCGCGATAACGATATCGAGTTATCGGTTATCCGATATTTTTTCCCGCGTTATCGATTCATCGGTATCGCCGATACTTTTGGTTCCAAACTAGCGATAATCGATAATTTCAGTTTTTGGTTCCAGTTTAGCACAGGGGCGAGCTGCGCGTGGTTTGGAGGCAGAAATAGGTAGGTCCGAGCTAGGAGGAAGATCCTCAAAACCTATGAGGAGATGAAGGAGAGCCTCACCAGGTATGAAACTAAGAAACAGTATTCAAATATTCTTACTATTGTATTATAAAATAACGCTATTTATAGTCAATAATCAATATTGTATTATAATTTTGGATTTATCGGTTATCACCTTATCGGGCGATAAATTTATCGCCAGTTATCGATTATCGGCTATCGCCGATAAGGTTATCTTTATCGATTTATCGGTTATCGTGATTTTTTTTGGTTATCGCGCCCACCTATGAGGATTTGTGCAATTTCAATTTAAGTTAGAGATCTGACTTGCAATAATCTGTAGAAGGTTCGTTGCCTCCAGATATTTTCTGCTCTTTTTCTGAATACTGTCTATCTGTTGCAGTTCGTCCTCTTCGTGATCTATCATTGTTTGCTGTTGTCCTTTGATAGTGTCGGTTATCCAATTTTGTTTTAGACAACGTATGCAGTGGAATTGGAGGGCAGATTAGTGCTCCCCTCACTACTGCCATGTATATTTTCCCTTTATTTTCCCCGTTCATTCTCGGAGTTGGTATATTAACTGCCTCATTGCACTTGATCTTTCTATTCTCTCGGTTACGTGCATTATCTAACCTTTAGATGTTATTTTCAGACCTAAAACTTTTTATTGAGGTCTATGCCTGTACCTTTGTCCTTCCAATGCCATATCGGCTAATTTATTTCTTGAAATTGGTATCACTGTGAATTTCTGAATGTTAATTCTTATTTTGTAATTACTTTCAAATTCTTTTATGTTCCTTATTTCCAATGCCGTTATCTTCCCTCGTCTTCTTGCGTTTCTTTTGGGGCAGACGATTATGTGACTTATATCATCTGCAAACTGCTTAGTGCCTCAGGGCTTACCAGTAGTAAAATATGTTGTGTAGATTGAGTACAAAGTAGGCCTGAGAGACCCTGTTCCACCTGCGGGAGTCGGTCTTCCAATTCAAATTCTAGTCCCTAGTACCTCATACTCAGGATTTCTGCTCTTTTCCGTGATGTAGTTGCAGATAATTATCTGCAAGTTGGTGTTCATTTGAAGGTCAAGGACCTTATATCCCATGCCTGAGTCAGACTTTGTAAAAGGCTTTCTCTAAGTCGACTAATTTCTCAAATGCCTTTGCTAATTTTCTGTAATTAGTCCGAGGGTCATAATTGTATCACTGTTATTACGCAATACAGACTGAAAATTGTTGTAGAGGTTGTTATTGTCATTGGGGTATTCCACTAGTCTTCTAGTTTGGTCTTCGCTAAGACTTTACCGGTTAAATCTAATAGCTAAATAGGTCTCCCGAAGACTTTTACCGGTAAAATTTTATAGGAAAATAGGCATCGCGAAGACTTTATCGGTAAAATCTAATAGGAAAATAAGCCTCGCGAAGACTTTATCGGTAAAATATAATTGCAATTAGGCCTCGCGAAGACTTTTACCGGTAAAATCTACTGTAAAATAGGCCTGTAGCTATTTAGGCGACGGGGTTTTTCCTGGGCTGGTGGGACACATAATTTTCGACTTCGTTACTGAGTTAGAGAAGTAACTGGTGTTCAGGGTTGTATTAGATGTTTTAAAGGGACGGATGTTGTTTTTTGGGGCGTGTGCGAGGTTGAACTTCGTGAATCCTGTTGGCCATGTCATATTTTGCTTGAATGAGAGAATGCCGCTCTTAATTTCTTCTTCTGTTGTTGTTGTTGCCTTTGGGTACACTTTTCCTGTTCTGGTGCGATTTACTAAATGGCCTGGAATTATTTGTTTACGCTGTTTCTTAAGTATACACCGTTCAAAAATATCAGAATACCTATATTTCTATCACAACATCTTCGATAATTAATCGTTGCTAGAGAAAATCTAAAGTTTCTAAAATTGATGTACGATAACTTACTGGTATAAAGTACGAGTGAGTACAAGTTATCCAAATTTGGGTCAATAAAACGAAAGTTATCAGCAGATAAGCAAAAAAATATCCGAACGACAGCGAAAACAAATTTCTATTGAATATAACAATTAAATTATCTGTGTATAACATTTTTACAAGTTATGAGTAATTAGCATTTAGGATAGAGGCTTTTATTCTCGATGATGCCTGGACATCTCCTAGCACAGGAACGAACCACCTGTTGGCACTCTTGTTCCATTCATCTTGAATATTTTCCCCAAGTACTTGAACTGTTTTATCACTCATCGCTTTAGACCTCTCCCCGAGTGTCTTCCAATGGGAATCAGGTCCGGACTCAAAGCAGACCTATTTATAAGCGATGTACTCGACTGTTATCGTCTATGAAGGTCTTCGCTGACTTGGACGTGTGGCAGGAGGCGTTATCCTGCATGGGAATTACAGGGTGGGCTTCGGAGGCTCGCAGATAGGGCAAAACATACTGTTGTAGCAATTCCTTGTGTACTTGTGGATTCATTGTACCCCTAAGCACACAAGTGGCCCAGTGCCTTTTACTGAAATCACACACAAGAGACCCTGACAATTCCTCCGCCAAACCTATTGATGCAATCTTTCGCCTGCTCTGCAACGAACGAACCTCCTGCCATTTGGATCAGAACAAATTGTACTTAGATTCGTTACTGAACTGGACTTTGCTCCATTGGTCATCCGTCGATGTAACGTACTTAGTGACGAATGCAAGACGAGCCTTTTTATTCTTCAGACTGATCAATGGCTTGACTGTGGATGTGTGAAGATTGTCTCCCCCCCAGCCCACCTCTACCTGAAAACATTGATGGCCTAACTTACAAGGGATTAAACTGAGGTTAGATTCTATGCAAACGATGTCGGTCGTCTATATAAGAAACTTAAGCGTCCGGATCATTTAAGACACTTAAATTTTGTTAATAAATTACTTAGCTGATAATAACTTTCGTTTTATTCATCCAAATTTTCATAACCTTTACCCATAAGATTATACCTGTAGGTTATCGTAAACCAATTTTGGAAATCTTAATTTTCTCTGCCAAAAGTTATGCCAATCGCTCGAAAGTCCTCGTCGATTTCTGTAAGTGATACGTCTGTTATGTCTGTTGATGGGTATTCATTAGTTCTGCATATTCCCTCCAATCTGCTCTGTGGTATTACTTGCAAAAAGGTAAAAGGTATCTGCATTAGGTTTTTATTCAGATGGAGTAGTATCCCAATGTGATCACTACATGCAATTGGTACCAGCTTCATATACAGCCGAGACCAAAGGTTTTCATACACCTGGAATTTTTCTTATTCTTTGGGTATGTCTTTGACTATGTTGGTGTATGTTTGCGTATATGTGTCCAATACATCTAGAAAGCAAAATAAAATTGCAAGCTTCCTTCTAACTTTTTTTGAAATATCTAAAATGCCGATGGTATTGAAATGTATGAAATCCTGCTATCAGTATGCCGTATGTTACAGTCAAAATGTCTTCATATAAACATCATAGAGGTGGATTAATATGATATTCCATGTCCACAGGATCTGATAACGATATGATAATGGCGAAGACAAACAACTATACCGTGGAAGAAAGAAGTCTGATTCGCAAGCTGTACGAGGAGGGTTGGATGATCACATTCCCGTGTTGTAGAAGTGTTGAAGTGGATCTGAGAAAGTGGAAACATCCAATATCGACCTCGTTTTTAACAACCGAGGATCAATACGCAACGCAACGACAGGTCTCTGCGTCGCATGCGTCTTCGTGTTCGTAAGAAAACTGCAGTCCAGCTGCAACGTGAATGAACATAGGGAAGCCAGGTTAATTCATCCCTCAGAAAGGTTCGTCGGAGGCTGCTTGCATGTAAATCACGCCTGAAAGCGCTAATGAACCTTCAACAGAAGCGAAGTCGACTGTCTTGGGCACGTGTTCACCGCAACGGGACCACGCGTTAGTAGGAATGTATCTTATGGACCGATGTGTCCACGTCTTAGTTGTTGTTCTCTACCCCAGGCAAAGTTAGAGTTCACAGTATACCAGGGGAGCAGAAGACCCGAGAGTGCATAATTCCAAATGCAAAAAAACAAAACAAAACAAAACATGGTGGGTGCAAAGTTCACGGGTGTTCGTCTCACCGTTTGTATTGGCACCATACATTTAGAGAAGTACCAAGCTGTCCTGAGAGATTACACGCTGTCCTCAGTCCGAGAATTTTCAAGAAATGCCCGGAATGTGATATCTCAGCAGGACCACTCCCCATGTCACAAGTTTGCGTCCAACATACAGTGGTTCCGGGACAGCAATATGACGGTGATGAACTGACCACCTTAGTCACCGGATATGAATCTACTAGTAAATCTCTGGCAGGACCTGAAAGAGGCTCTAAGACGTCATCAGCCATACTCCAATAAGCAATTGAAGGCACTCATCTCCGAGTAGACCAGAATCATACCCTGGTGGAGAGCATTCCTCTAAGAATAAAATACTCTCATCTCTGAGCAAAGGACTCTCAACACGCTACTGATCTTCCTTTATCAGTTTAATATTATTGTAATTTGCACAATCCTGCTTACCTGTTGCTGATGTTACATGTTTTTAGCAATTTATTTTAATTATTGTTGATTGTTTGGGACATATAAAACTTATTGCTATTTATTCATCCTTATTTCACTGTAATATTCATATTGATATGCAATTAAACATTTCATAATTTCTTATAAAGTTTTCGAAAACCTTTGACCGCGGTTGTACATGTTTAAAGTCACATTGCAGGTTCTTAATACGATTTATGGTTTCCTAGCGGTGTTGGCTGTATTCGTAGGGTGATCCGGCTTCACCTTCCGTAGGATGTTTCTCGCAAGAACCATTTCAAGGTTATGTGCCCAGCGGGTTCCTGCTGTTTAGCCGCTTGCTTGGCACCGTGCAGTTATTCTGTGTTCACATCACAGAATATCGTAATGAATTTGTGCACAGGTAAAACATTTCTTTTTTTGAGGGGGGGGGGGTCGTATGTGGCTACGATTAGTGATATTGCCTTAAGTTCGATTTTATGGCTAAATAGGCTTCGTCGAAGTTTGCGATTTATTTGCATCTTGAGGCCTCTTTTGATTCTCACAGCCGCGCCGTCATGTCTCTCTTCCCCCCCTCCTGCCTCGAATTAGTTGTCCTGACGGTGTAATTAAACATCTTTATTTTCCTTTCTTCGTTTTTAACTCCATTCTCCGAGATGAGTACAATCCCCCATGCCCTAGGAAGAGGGTATATTTAAATTCCCCTCTCTCAACCTCGCCCCAGGCTTTCATGGAGTTGTGGGCAAGAAGGGAGGAATCTCTTTTCAGGACTGAATCGCCAATTGGCCGTTTCCTCTGAGCCCCCCCCACCCCCAACCCAGAACGAGGGAGGAAGAGGGACTTTGAAGCTATAATGCCCCCCCCCCCACACACACATACATAAAAAAAAGAGAAGAAAATAAGACAGTTCTCTAAACGTCGGAATAAAGACTTCCTTGAATTCAAGTCTTCTGCTCCTCATTATATATATATATATATATATATATATATATATATATATATATATATATATACAAGAGAAAGAGAAATTGGACACGAATGAGACACGAAACAGGATTGTTTTTAGAGGTAAGAGAAAGGGACATTAGAAGAAGACTAGAATCAAAGAGAGCAGAGGGCGGCACAATGAAGGCAATCTTTTAACGAGAAGACAGAAATAAGTCCAGGGGAAAAAAGTTTGAAGTTCCTGGCCGGGACTCGAACTCGGGTCTGCTGATTGCCGGTCAGATGCTCTACCGTTAAGCTACCAGGCACAATGACTCTACTTCGCCTAAAGCCTTACCCATCAAAAGAGTATCTCCCTAAGCTAGGAACCTCCAAGGAATTTTTATACCACATCTTCTTAACCGCTCACAATTTAAAGGCTCATTATCCGTCATATATATATATATATATATATATATATATGCAAATTTTGTTGAAGACCATGTTGTATTTCGCCTTAGTCAATTTCCTTTGGCAACTTTCTCTTCTTCTATCTTTTTTATTCCATCTTGTAGATGGTAGATCACTTGTCCTGTATTCATCTCTCTTTTAAATAAATGTGCTTGGTAAAAACCAACTAAATTGCTGAGCTTTCGATCTTATTCGATCATCTTCGGAGTGACTTGATATATTCTTTCCTCCTTTACCAATGAAATGTGTAGTGAATTGAATTGTTGTAAGAATGCAGGTGTGGGTAGGGGTTAAAGAAAGGGTGTGGGGACAGATAGCGGAAAATAGACAAGTGGTGAAAAGAGAAAGAAGTGTGGTAGGGCGCAAAGAGATACTAAGAGCCTGGTGATTAGGCCAATAGCTTTTTAAATATTTGTTTGTTTTGTGGTTCCTTTGTTGTCTTTGAGTTAGTTTATATAATATGGCGTTCAAGCCATTTGTCTTCAAAAGAATTAATGTTCTTGGGTATGATATGCACATTTGCTGTTGTGGTAATAAATGACTTTAATCGCTTTAGTGTTATGGTTAGTGTCTTTTTTTGTGTATATTATGTAGTGAGTGTAAATCGTGTCTTCGGTATTTTGGGGTTTTCATTGGGGAATTCTTGTATAAATCGGTGAGGTTTCATAATTGGGTAATCTTTTTTCTTGGTCGGTTTCCTTGGTCTGGGTAAAAACATTCTTATTTTCATGCGTAGAACGGCACTTCTGCTCCGCCAGCTAAAAGCCCACCGGAGTTGGAAATCTGGCGCGAATTATGCCTCTTCTGTTCTGGTTAATCATTTGGACGATATCATCGTCCAATTCTCGATTAACCATTTCCTGCATATTCCTTGTCCGTTCTTCTATGACAACGTTAATGGGACTTATCCCCATCTCCCGGTGCAGCTCTTCCTGGCGTCTTCTCTCTCGCCTGTATGTACCTGTAAATTAAGAACATACATTTATTCTGCACCAGTTGTAGTTTCCTCTTTTGTGACTTCGAGGTACATGAGAGGGCGGAAGCAGGATATAGCAGCGTCGATCTTACAAGTGCATTGTAGATCTTTTTCTTATTGCTTTCACGACGATTTCTGAGCATGTATAGAGTTTTGACTGCAGCAGTGGCCTTGGCGATTCTCTCTTGGACGTGCTTCTTGTACCCGGCTGAAGTAATCTTCATTATGAGTACATTGCACGCCGTGGTGTAGGGATAACGTCTATCCACCACCCTGAAGTCGTAAAGTAGTCTGGGGACTACTTTGAACTTTTCCTGGTCGGTGCGGATCTTCCACCCTGCCTCGTAGGTGTTAAGGTTTTCAATTTCTGCTGCTGTCATACGAGCTTGCCAGGGCGCATTGCTCCACGGACAAGTGATTATCTGGGTGAAATCATCGGCGAATTGAATGTTGAGGCAAGTGGGGCTTACAGGGGCTGGAACATCAGCGGTGCAAATCAAGTAGAGTGGGGGGCAGGCACCCTCACCCTGCGGGAGGCCCACAGTGAGCGGAAACTTTGGACCGTCCGTGCACCCTAAATTGATGTACGCCGCTCTCTCCATGACACAGTCACAGATAGTTCTTTCTTAGTTTTCATTAAGGCCCAGTCATAAGATCTTGTACTGCATTCCCCGTTGCCACACCTTATCGAACGCTTTTGATACATCCCGACAAACAATGTCCACGTAACTTCTTTCCCGTTTTGCTTGGGCTAGCTTTTCTGTGATGGCATTAATCGTCATCTCCGTACTTCGCTGACTACTAAACCCGAATTGATGTGGGTTGAAGAGGGAGTTCTCCTCCAGGTGCAACACCAGTCTTTGGATAAGGATCTTTTCGAAGAGCTTCCCACCAAATTCTAGAAGTGAAATTGGCCGGTAGCTCTCCTTCAACGTTGGGTCCTTTCCGTGCTTAGGCAAGGAAATCATCTTAGCGGTTTTATAAGCATCTGGAAAGTATCCCGTGTTCAGACAGGCGTTATAGATTCTTCTCATCCCTTCGATGACATTGGCTGGTGCCTTTTCAAAATTTAACTTTGTAAGCCCCGAATGTTCTGGGGCTTTTTGTCGGAATGAGCGGAGTGCGCCGAATAGTTCTTCTTCGGTAATCTCGGCGTCTCCGTCGCGTTGTCCATCCACCTAGGGGTGAGGGTGCGTTTTGTGTATTTGTTCATTAAGCTCTTGTATGATGTTGCTTTCAAACCCTAGCTCATAGTCTTCGTTTTCCTCAGTTATGCTGAAAATCTTTCCCCAATAACTTCGAAATATCTCTTCAATTCTTCCTTCTTCCGTTTCGATGTTTCCATCTTCTTTTTGTAACTCGATCTTCTTCATCCCAGTCGATCCTTTGAGATTTCTGATCTTTTTCCAAAAATCTTTAGGAGTTGCTTCGTGATCGAGACTATCGATCGCATCATCCCATCGTCTCCATTGTTGTTCGAGGATCAACTGGTTGAGTTCTTCTTTGATTTCTTTACTTAGTTGCATTGAGTGAACTAATGCATTCCTGATGTTGATTTCATACAATAATTTCAGCTCACGGTATAAATCCTTCATGTATTCGGTCCATTTGTAGTTAGAGAGAGTCCTATACTCGGATTTAGGCATACAAGCCCTATCTGCATTGATGAAATGGTTGTTGAGGTTGTCGAGTGCATCGTCGATCTCCTCGAGAATTGCCTCGTCCAAGTTGGGCGGATCGTAGGCCTCGAGAAGGCGCGCGTACCGTGTCCAGTCTGCTCTTCTGTAATTCTTTCTGACTAAAGCTGGAACTTGTATAAGGTTCCTGTTGATAGTGAGTAGGATCCCTATATGGTTACTACATGGTGCATGGACTAACTTCTGACTAAAGCTGGAACTTGTATAAGGTTCCTGTTGATAGTGAGTAGGATCCCTATATGGTTACTACATGGTGCATGGACTAGTTCCATGTAGTAATGAACGGCAGCTGAAGATTCGCCAGACAGATGTCTGGTTTTGTGGCACTTCCTGCTCTTACAAAGGTGGGGAAGTCGGGGCCTATTCGCTGGGCAATATTTCTGTCCAGCAATAGGTCCAGACTTCTTCCTATAACCGGATTCTCAGCATCTGGCGTTCAGATCCCCCATTAATATAGTGGGGGCTCTTCTGCCAAATAGGCCAGTGAGTGTGAATTGGTAACACGCCTCTCTTGGGCGGTTGATATCCGGTAGCAATGACCAACTTTCCTATGTCGAGTTCGACTGCACTGCACTGCACTCGCGAGGTAGGATTCTTCTAGATTTCTTATATGCTTGTATTTAATCCCTTTCTTTATTGCAATAGCGGCACCGTCGAACCGTTCCTGCGAACAACTCGTGATCAACACGTCGTAGTTCCAGATTTTCATTTCTGCACTACGCGTGTCGATCTCGTGTTCCGAAATTAAGATGATGTTTGCATCAATTTCTCTGAATACATTTCCGTAAAGAGTTTTTTTCGTCGTCCAGAAGTTGGTATTAATTTCCAGTATCTTCAGGGCGTTCCGTAATATGGTGAATTTATTTTACATATGCTTCTGCTTATTCTTCTTGGGGGCTGACTGGACAGTTTTACTGTGCCCAGGGTTTTGCTTCTTCGGGGGAGGACTCGGGGATTTGGACCTGCTCTTCGTAGCTCGTGTACGGGTGCAGGGACCCTCGTCGTTGTCAGAAAAGAAGGAGCCCTCTTCATTTTCAGCCTCTCCGGATTCCTCCGATGATGGAGCTTCTACGATCTCCTCCAGTCCAGATTTGACATTGTTGTTTCTGATGACCAATTCCTTGAATAGCTTGGAGCATTCAGGGTCTGCAGGCATAATTACTGTCGGAGATTGTTGGCTTTCAAGAGTTCATTGAGTACCTGGTTGTAGCAGCCAGGCATCAGTGCATTAGCCACATTTGCGTGGGTAATGCAGATCAGTATCTTTGCACTTAGATCTCCCGCGATATTCATCTGTACAGGTGCAGGTGCAGTTTTTATTTCTCCATTCTTTTTGCGGCGTTCGCGTAGGTTAACTCCTTGGCTTTCTTCTCTTCTTCCTCCTTCCTTTTAACGATGTCTCGGCTCTTTGGGCAGTTCAGGGCCATGGCTCTCGCACTTATCTAATCGGTGTCCCTCTGTGGCGCATTCACTGCACCACAGTTTGTTTTTGTCCAGGCATGTCGTCGTTGTATGGTCCTCGAGTTCATAGCATACAAAGCACATTTGTATGCTATTAAATTTCTCTTGTTGGATGTTATCTCCTGGGATTCTCATATTGAAAACCGGGATTCCGTCCGTCGTCGCTTTTCTGGTCATGTCGATGGTGGAGAACGTTATTTTGAGCACGTGGGTGTGTTCACGGCAAATGACGCTGCGGTTCGCTGCCACTTGTGGGGGAGGGGGGGGGGGGGTATTTGCATCCAGCCCGATGCGTTTTAGTGTGGTAGCTCGATAGGAGCCGGTCAACATCTCTCGTCTCTACACAGATGGCAATGAAACCTAATGAAACTTCAATCAGTTTCACCAGTGCTACCTTGTGTTCTAGGTAGAGGGTTTCGCAAAGTTTTCTCTTTTCCGGTGCCTTTTCTCGTTGTATGGTCCTGAGGAGGACCCTCTTAGTGAGGGTCTCCATGGTCTTCCACGTCCTTCTACTAAGTCCTCTTGCGATGTCTTCTTTTCTGAAACCAAAGTGTAATTATGGTGTTTGGAGTGAAAAAGGAAATTATGAAGTGGTAAAGGAGGTAGCGTTTAGTGCAGTAAGTTGGTGTACGAGTCCAAGAAATGGTGAAAAAAACGCCCACGTCCATTTTCCAGTTGGTCCCCCGCTTGTTTGCTGCCAGGATGATGGGTGGACGGGCTGGATCTCGAGTTGGAACCTCAAGAGGGGGGAATTATGGTGGACTTGATGCAATAGCGGCCGAATCAACGACCGTTAAAGTTTTGCCATCCCCTCTCTGGTACTTGCGCTATAACTGCATCCAACTAAATAGAAACGGGTGTTAATTGCCTCTATGATTCTGGCCGGGTCCCCCGGGCGATAAGGATCTCTCCTCCGTCCGGGACTCGCAGTTATGCCCTAGTTTCGAGATAATTTCTGACTTATGACTTCCCTGTGGGCTAGTCCTCAAACCAGTTTTCATATAAGTCCTTAATTATGTCAATCCAAGTGGCCGGCATAGATAAGACGAAATCAATGAATGGTAGACATCCGAGCAGGTTCGCACACCGGGCGATGGACGGGAGCAGTGAGGTGCTTAAGCCCTCATTGAGTTATGAATCCTCGTCGAAAAAATATATTATCTCTATTTGGAGGGTGAAGCGAAATTCACCAAAATACTTCCAGAATAGGCTATTTTCTATGTAGGCAGTGCTCATAATCCGTTACTAAGCAAGTAAAAATGCTTTATCCGTCGGTAGTCAGCAGAGCGTATGAGTTGAATATTCGGCTGTCACTGAATGAAAGAAAACGGTTTTTAGGGGGTATTTATTCCGCCTGGTTGATCGTAACGTTAGAGGAAACGAGCCAATCCGGTGAGTGGAATTTTAAAACAACTTTAATGTTCGATTCCAGTTTAACGCTTGACTATTGATTGCCAGCTTTTCTTCGTTTATTTAAATGGCTTCTAAGATGTTCAGCCTAGCTTTATTTCCCTTTTTTCTTTTAATTACGGTGTTGTTAACTAGAATATCTCTCGTTAGGTTGATGTTATGCGCGCTCTCCATATGATTTTTAAGTCCTCCGCTTTGCAGATGCAAAGTTAAACGTCTCGAAAGTGTGCTAGTTTTCATGCCAATATATTTGGGGCAAATGAGCTAGTAAACTATGTTGGTTGACTTGAGATTCGAGGAGTTTTGGTAGCTGTTGTTTTTCATAAGGAGATTGTTGGTTTTTGTTGTTTTATAGTAAATAATCAGTTGAATTTTATCCATTTGAGTCTTAACCTTGATGTTACGGTTAATAATCTCCTTGATGTTTTTTTCATCTATTTTATAGGCCGTGGACATCTGATTTCTGTAGTACAGTTTGATGTTGTTTACTGATTTATGATTACTTTTCGTTGTATTCGTATCTAATAGCATTCCTTGATGTGGAAAGCCTGTTTACGAACGTGCCTATCGTTCAGACCATCGACTTCATTATAAAAAAATGTGTACCACCATCCTACAATGTCTCCTCCAAATCTTGATCCAAACATCTTAAGGAACATGTTACGTTCATGCACATCAGAGGCTCCGTTCAGGACACCAGACGGTAATCTATACACGCGAGTGGATGTAGTGGCTATGGGGTCTCCCTTAGGGCATGACAACTCCCACACTTTCGAGACGTTTAACTATGCATCTGCAAAGCGGAGGACCTAAAATCATATGGAGAGCGCGCATAACATCAACCTAATTAAAAGAAAAGAGGGAAATAAAGCTAGGCTGAACATATTAGAAGCCATTTTAAGAAACGGATGATGATGATGTAACAAGTGGGGGAAATGTGTTGTAGGTATAGATAGTGGTGAAGAATATTTATAGTTTGCCCTGGTGTAGAGGGCACCTCAAGCTTCCTTTTTCTACTTCATTTTTTTCTTCCTTTTTCGATGGTATCAGTGTTTTAGCTGACTCTTTTGTTGTTGTTTTCTCATTTATTTTACCTTGCTTTTATTTGTTTACTTATTTATTGTTATCTCCTTTTTTATCTCTTTCTCATATATATATATATATATATATATATATATATATATATATATATATATATATATATATATATATATATATATAATCTATATCCTCCGTCTTTAGGCATTCAAGCCTTTCAATTATGTTTCTGCTAACTCGTTAGCTAGAGTTAGCTTTCATTTTTATTTTTAATTAGGTTTAGTTTTCTTTCTTGTATCCACTGTTGTGGGCACTTTGCCTTTTTTTGTTATAGAATTTTTGTTTAATATTCGATTAAATTATTTGTTTAGTTATTTTACTTATTTTGTCTTGATTATGTTCGGCACTTCGCCTCTTTTTAATTATTTCTTCTTGTTTTCATTTAGTGTTAACTTGTTATTTTGGAGGCCTTTCGTCTCTTTTAATTTATTTCTTGGTTTTGTATTTTCCATTTGGACCTTTTCCAGGATTGGGTTTAGTTGGAGGCCCAAGATCTTGAATTGTAGACCTCTCAGTCAAACTTTATCGAAGGCCTTCTGAACATCTCGCATCACCACGTCTACGTATTTCCCCTCAGCTTTACAGTGGGCAAGCTTTTCGGTGAGAAGGGCGACGGCTGTATCAGTCCCCCTTCTCTTGCGGAACCCGTGCTGCTGAGGGTTGTGAGCTTCCAGCTCGGACAGCTGGTCTTGAAGCGTGTTAGCTAGAAGCTTCTCGTAGACTTTGCCTACAAACTCAGGGAGGGATATTGGCCTGTAGTCCATCAGTTGATCGGGGGTCTTATTCCCTTTAGGGATAAAAATGAATTTGGCCATTTTTAATCCATCGGGCAAGTAGCCCGTATCCAGGGAAGCGTTGTAGATGTTAGCGATTCCCTGAATAATCTGCCGGGGGGCATGCACCAAATTGTTTTTAGTGATGCCAGTCCAGCCTGGCGCCTTTTGTTTAAAGGTTTTTACGACTGTCATGACCTTTTTAGTTGTAATTGGTCGGCCATGGTCCGCCATCTCCCTCCCTTCGTCGACGTAGGCTTGTGGGTGTGTTCGATGTATGATCTGATTAAGTTCTTCAATCAGATGGTCTTCAAATTGCTGGTCGAATTCTGCATCGTCCTCAGGTGTTATTGATAAGATTTCCTTCCAGAACGTGCGGAACCTTTCCTCCAGGACCGCCGGATCCTCCAAGTAGTCATCGTCCTCCTTAATGCGGGTCTTTTCTCTACTTCGTAAGCCTTTTAATTTCCTTACCAGTCGTCAGAATTTATCGGGGGTCACCTCGCTGTCTATCCTGACTATTAGGCTGTCCCAGGTTTCAACCTGTTGTTGGTTAATAGCCAGCTTTAGCTCATCACGCAAATGTCGTAGCAGCGAGCTTCGTTCCCGATTCGTACCTGCTCTTCTGATTTCTTCATACACCTCCGTGGCCAAACAGGGTGTAGAAGTTGAGGGGCAGTTATGCTCTTCGATGAGGTTGATATGCCACCACGATCACGAGGTTGCCCACTAACGTGAGCAGCTCTATCGCCACGAATGACTCGTCCAGTTCTGGAAGGTGCCTGAACGAGAGATTCCTTTTGATTGCAATGGCAGCACAGTCAAACCTCTCTTGAGAATGATTCTTTGTGACAACTCTGTAGCTCCGTAATTAAGATGATGTCGGGGTCGAGCACGCGGAATATGTTCCCATACGCGGTTGCTTTTCCTTCCCATCCATTTACGTTGAGCGTCACAATTTTCAATCTGTTGTTCGGATCCTCCACTCTTTTCTGGCTGCTAGTTTTTCCTGGTGGTGGGACGCTTTTTCCCGTTCCTTTTCTTCTTGTACTTTGCCGTTGTAAGCTATTCAAATGTTTCTCTGTAGAGTTTAATATTATGATTGAAGAGGGCCTCCTCGACTATTTCCTCTTCGCACTGGGCATCGTATTCCCACTTGTAGTACTTCTTTTTGATACCAACGAATATTTTGTTGGTATCTTTGTCCTTTGGGAAGGGGAACTGCTCTGATGCGTAAATTGAGAGGTTAATCTCGTCCGCATCTAGAGGTCTTTTGGCCTCCCGTTTTCTTTTTTCTCGGTGTCCATCTTTGGGCATGACCTCTGAGTCCGAGGTGTCTGTGGAATCCGAATCTTCCGTTTCTTCATTCTTCTTTAGGTTTTTATTATTTGATTTGGGCGTATTTAGCGATCTGTCAGCAGCCTCCCTTTCCTTTCTTGCTTCTATTCTATTCTAGGATCGGGTCTCTTGTTCTGCTCCTTAGGTTTCTTCTCTGCCTGAGTCTGTTTTGGGATCATTTGCAGTTGGAGGACATTCCCTAATTGGGGGTCGTCCGGGAACCACATCTGGTTCATGCCATTTTTGGCGAGCATCCGGTTTAACTCTTTTGCGAATGTCCCAGACTGCGTTAGAATTCTGACGTGGGCATACAAGATGCACGTCAAAATTTTTGTCGATTCTTCGTTTTGGATTTTGAGGTAAGTTTTCTTACTCTCTGTTTCAGAGTAAACTGCCTTTGCGACCTGAGCGTACGTTGTGTTGGCTTTTTTGGTCGCCTCTTCTTTACTTTGTTGTTGCTTCCTCCTGATCAATTCTTTTTTCATGGGCCAGGCCGAAAAGGACCTTGGACCTTGGATATAAAAAGTGGTGAGATTTAGGGGGAGTTAGAGAGAAAGAGAGTAAGAGAGGAAAGTGGTGAAGTAGTGTGAGTTTAAAGAATAGAGGATGTGTGGGAGACAGAATAAATTGGTCCCTGGTGAAAGGGTAACTCTGTTGTGTTAATTTTGGATGAATTTTGTTTTTATTTGTTTTTATTTAATAAACTATAAAATTTATAGTTTATTCAATTAAATTAATCTTGTTAATTTAATTATTAATTTTTTAGATATTAATGATCTTTGATCTTTTTGGTATCCAAGCCTTTATTTGAGTCGGGGGTTTTATTCCCGCTGTGGGTTTTCGAAAAAGTTTATTTTTAGTTTCATTTGAATTTTTGCAAAGTTGAATTTCTATTAAAGAAACTTGAGCATTACACAAGTCGTTTTTTGTGTTTTGTCGATTTTGTCATGTGTATTCTGGAGTCACGTCACCGTCAGACTGTATTTTACTGCTTTTAAATGGCCTTATTTGTCGGTCGGCCTCGATGTCTAAGTGTGTACGAGAGAACTCAGGGGTCAAGCGGGCGCCAATGGCTTGCCATATCCTCTTAGCTCTCTCGTGGAGCGCCACGTTGATCGGAGATAATCCGACCGAGTCGTGGAGTTCCCTCTGTCGTTTATGTTCTCTTCTTCGGATGTTTGTAATGAGAAGCACCGCTTTGTTCTGGATGACTTGTAGTTTCTCAATGTGGGTCTCGGCGCTCGCGTTCAACGGCACCGGGGGGTACAGGAGTCTCGAGCGAATGCACGCATTGAATATCTTGAGTTTATTTGAGGGATTTAAGTCGTGGAACCTTTAAAATTCTCTCAAATCTCTCTTGCCATTCGCGACTGTTCGCTCGATATGACTCGTGTAGCCCCGGTGGTGATTTTGAGCCCCAGAAGCGTCCCTTCCATGCAGTAGGGGATTCGTTCCCCTTCTACCCGTATATCATTGAAGGTCTTGCGAAACATGGGATTTATTTTGAATTTGGGGGCATTGGTTGATATCTTCCATCTCCTCTCGAAAAAGTTGATGTTAGATATCCCCCTAGCCGTATTTCCAGCCATAAATTCCCTGTGAACATAAGCGGCGGTACAAATTTGCGATATATCGTCAGCGAACTGTACGTATATCGTATCCTTGGAGAGAGCTTGTGGTGGGTCAAGTGTATAAATGTTGTATAAAAGGGGACTGAGACAACCCCTTTGTGGGACCCCTGATTCGAGCTCGAATTCGGGGCCTTTATGTTCTCTGATATAAATGTATGCTCTCCTCTCCATCATGTAGTCACATATAATCCTCTCAAGAATGGGGTTGAGGCCTACTTGAAGGATCTTAAATTGTAGTCCTCTCTTCCAAACTTTATCAAAGGCTTTTTTTGACATCGCGGAGCACCAGGTGAGCATGCCTTTTATCTACGTTGATTTTAGCAAGTTTTTCGGTAACAACGGCTAATGCCGTGTCAGTCCCTCTTTTCCTTCTGAAGCCGTGTTGCTGCTCGTTATGCAAGTTGGCTTCGTCGAGAAAAGAGTTGACTCTATTAGCCAATATCTTCTCGAAGACTTTGCCAGCAAATTCTAGGAGAGATATCGGCCGAAAGCTGGCAGGGCAGTCCGGGGGCTTTCTCGGTTTTGGGATGAAAATCATCTTGGCCACTTTCCACTGATCGGGGAAGTAGCCCGTGTTCAGAGCGGCGTTCATGATATTGAGAAGGCCACTCCAAACGTTAGGCGGGGCCTTGATCAAATTCTCGCGGTCAGACCCGTAGTACCCGGTGCTCTTTGACAAAAGGATTTTAGAGTAACGGAGAGTTCTAGGGCAGTTATTTTACTACCATAGCCCTCCATCACTCTTCCCAGCGACACACAGTGGTGATGAGATGTTTTGTGTAATTCGAGGTCATAGTTGTCATTTTCTTCTGGGGTAATTTTGAAGATTGAAGACCAGAAAATCCTAAACATTTCCTCAATCTCTTCAGTCTCGTTAATTTCTTTGCTGTCGTGAATGATTGTCATTTTTGTTTGTGGAGGTTTTCCTTTAAGACGTTTAACCGTCTGCCAGAATGTGTGTGAGTCTCTTTCTATGTCGAGTCTTTCTATTAGTCTGCCCCATATTAGTGTTTGTTGGTCCGTAATTAGTGTCTGGAGTTCGTCTTTAATTTGTCTTAGTCTTCTGTGGGCATTGTGGTTAGGGCCTATCAGCGCTACTACATTGGACAGGTCCCTATATTCTTGGGCCAGGGCTTTCATGGGAGGGGTCCAGGGGGAGCTGGAAGGGTTTTATAATTAATACAGGGAATGCTATTTTTATTTGCTTTTATTAGGAAGTCAGTGATTTTATCCAGCTCATCATCTATTTCTTCAAAATTGGCATCAAATAAAGGGTCGAAGATATAATTTAGAAGTTAATTTTTATAGCTTTCCCAGTTCGCTTGCTTATAGCTTTTACGTTCTGGGATTGCAATTTGAATGGGATTTACTCCTACTATAATTTTGATAGCCTGGTGGTCACTCGGAATGATGGGGCCTGGTTCAATGTAGTAGTTGTAAGGAAACCTGATGTTAGATAGGACTATATCAGGTTTCGTTGCTGATCTTTCTGTTATGTACGTCGGGAATTCTGGTCCGATCCTTGTCATGTATTAGCTGTCGAGTAGTACCTTGATGTTTCTGCCTGCATTGTTTTAGGAGGTATATCCTGCCGCTGCATTAAGATCTCAGTCAAAAACTACGTTTTTCTTGTGGCTAAATATCTGCAAGTGGTTGTGCATGGGCAAATAGCCGCGTCTTGGGGGTTGGTACCCCGTGGGACACAACCAGTCGCCCTAGGGCAGTAACTACTTCATTTGCAAGGTATGCTTCATCTAAGTTCTCCAGTGTCTTCTATTTTAGTAATTTTTTAACGGCTATTGCGCAGCCGTCATACCGTTCCTGGCTATGATTCCTATTAATGACGTCGTATTGAAATAATTTTCACTGTTTTTGCGCGGTCAGTCCGTGTTCAGAAATAAGTATTATGTCAGGGTCACTCTGTCGCATAATATTACCACAGATGGAACCTTCTCTGTTCCACCCATCGACATTCATGTGTATAATTGTAAGTATGTCGGTCATTTTGTGTAATGTTGGTTCTCCAGTGTGTGGGATTAAAGTAGACGCTTATTCGCGATCTACTTTAGCCCCATGAGGTGCACTGGGCGGGGTCTGCTGCCTGCCGTTTCTATTTTTTTTTTAATCGGTGTCCGTGATTGTGTGGAAGCAGTCCGTGGTCAGTTTTATCCTGTTTTGAGCGAGAGCATCCTCAACCTGCCACTCGGGAACCTCATCTGAGCATTCCCACTTGTATCTTCCGGTCCTGAGACCTTTAGCTACTTCGCGGGACTAGATTTCGGTAGGGAAGGGAGCCGATTCGGGGGCATATAATTTAAGGTTGAAACCTCTCGCATGATACTTTAGCTGGTGTTCCCTCCCCCGTGACGACGAGGTTGACCTTGGACCACGAGTTTTTGAGGTTTTTCTTGACCGTGGAGACCTGGTCTCCTTGGGTCGCACGGCTTCCTTGTTTGGTGTGTCATTCTGCATGTTCGTTGTATCGGTGGTGTCTTTCCTGGGTGAAAGTGGCGCCTGTTTTGCTGTTTGTGTTACCTTTGGTTTGTTTAGACGGGGGTCTCGTGTGATGGTTGTGTTTTGAGGTGTGGGCACTTTTTGGCACGTTTCTTGGCACTGAGGGGCTACGCTTATTCGCATAACCTCCTCTGCAGGAGGGTTGTCCGGAAACCACATCTCTTGCAGCCCGTTCTTTGCGAGCATGCGATTGACCTCCGTGGCAAAGGTAACTGGGCGTGTGATGTTTGCAATGTGTGCATAGTAGATGCAGCACAGTATTTTTGTTGAGTGTTTATTTTCGATGTGTATGAATGTCTTTTGGTTGTTTGTCTCGGCAATGGCGGCTTTGGCTACTTTCGCATAAGTCGAATTGACCTTCTTCTCCTCTGTGTCGCGTTTTAATTGAGTTTGTTTTTGGATTTCTTGTTTTTTGATCGGACATGCCATAGACATAGTCCGGTTGAGGCCTTCACAATTTAAACATTTGGTGGAGTTACTCTTACAGGCACGCCAAAAATGGTCGCGACCGGTACAGATAGAGTATAGCGTAAGTTCTTTATCAGGGCAGTTGGAAGTGGTGTGTTTGCCGTACTTATAGCACCGAAAGCACATTTGCAAGTCAACAAACTCTTCACGTTTCCTCTGCTCTGAGCAGACTTTTACGTTGAAGAGAAGCAAACCATTTTCCTTAGTTTCTTGAGCCATAGCCGTGTCCCCGAATACAACCTTAAACACGTGCGTGTAATGTTTGAATTTGATAACCTCAGCTACCTTTGCCCATTGGTGGTTCCGTTCAATTTCGTTTTTTATATCCTCTGCCGTGTGGCTCCCGACCCAGGAGTCAAGACGCCTGCAGATTAGGTTATGGTGAGTTTTGATTTGTGGCGGAGTGGTCGGTTTCAGATTAATAGTCTTCAGGCATTCAGCGGCTTTGCTTGAGGTCAATGCTTCACAGTCGGCCTCCCTCACGCAAATGGCCGAATAGCCATTTTGAAGGGTATATAAGTCTAACCAGTGCAATGTGTAGTGTTCCGTAAACTTTTTCGAAAACCTTTTCTCTGTCCGGTTTTGGGCCCTCCGAGAGGACCCGGAGAGTGATGCGGAGAGTTTCCCTCATTTCTCCTGCATCCTATTGTAAGATAGGGAATTAAATTATAATATGAGTATGTATAAGTATATATGTATACACTGAGAGACGGTTTAGAAAAGAGGGGGGGGGGAACTAGGGGCCAAGGTCCAAGTAATTTTACAGAACTTTACCTTAATTTTCCTTCCTTCGGACTTGCGGGTGTCCAGATGAGGCTCCAGTCCTTGTACTCGTATTTAACGAAGCAGTGAAGATTTCGCCCTTCACCTTCCTAGATCGAATACCAGTGGTCCACTTTTCAAACGTATCGTGCTTTTTCACTTTACCCAGTTTTTATTTTCACTACTCGAAGCGAGTCTCACAATTTCAGTTTCGCAAAAGTTCAGTTTGCAAGAATTCCGAACAAAAAATTTGGAACAGCGGTACAGCAGACTAGCTAAGGCAACCAAAGCAGGCCATCAATAGTCAAGCGTTAAACTGGAATCAAACATTAAAGTTGTTTTAAAATTCCACTCACCGGATTGGCTCGTTTCCTCTAACGTTACGATCAACCAGGCGGAATAAATACCCCCTAAAAAACCGTTTTCTTTCATTCAGTCTGATTCCGACTCCACATTTCATTGGTAAAGGAGGAAAGAATATATCAAGACGCTCCGAAGATGATCGAATAAGATCGAAAGCTCAGCAATTTAGTTTGTTTTTTACCAAACCCATTCATTTAAAAGAGAGATGAATACAGGACAAGTGATCTACCATCTACAAGATGGAATAAAAAAGACAGTTAGAAGAATAGAAAGTTGCCAAAGGAAATTAACTAAGGCGAAATACACCATGGTCTTCAACAAAATCTGCATTCATGAAAGACTGCTACCCATCTACACCAGGGTAACTATTACCAGGTTATCTTTTTGTTTCATGCAAATGAAACGCTTTTAATTGAGCGCGAGGATGTCGAGGCAAATAAATTAAGGTCAGAGCTTCCCCTTCCCCTCTTTTAGAATTTAAAGCGCAATAGCATCGAAGTTGTATCACACACAGTGTGTACGGATAGATGTACAAAGTGAAGATAGAGAAAGTGAAAATAACTAGGAAAAACACCAGGAATAAACCTCTTTTATCGACCTTTAACACTCGAGTCGCCACCACACAATTTCTAGAACGAGAAGGATGAAAAGAAGCCTAAGGAAAGGGCAACTCCCACACCTCCCTCGAATGAGGAACGGAAGGGAGGGGGGCAAAGATGTCCATCGGGCGTATTTAAACAAAAGCACATTACAAAAGGGAAGGAGGAGCAGGAGGTCCGTTACGGCGTAAGTAGGAGCTCCCCCCCCCGTCCCCCGTCCCCGCCTGCTCGGCGCAGGAGCAGGCGAACACCAAACAAACGGGAAGATGCCAGCCTCCTCCAAAACGTCAAATAGGCCACAGGTTAACGCGCTTGAACGCGTTCCGAGTACAATGCCAGTCACGTGGCCTCGCCGATTACCAGGGCCAGTCACGTGGCCTCGCCGATTACCAGGGCCAGTCACGTGGCCTCTCCGAGTACAAGCGCCAGCGGCAGCGACCCAGCTCGTCCCGGTACTGGTACCAGGTAACGCAAAGATTACCCAGACTGGGAGACTGGGCAAGAGTGTGCAACAGAATCAGAGGGAGAACGGAGTCATTGCAGTAAGTTGCTGAGGAGCGCCCCATCAAATGGCGGTGCGTTTCGTTAGTGTGCCCAATTCGAACACGACAGAAAGCGACCTGAAGGCACCGAGGCATTGGTGGTTAAGTCCATGGGGAGTGTCTCGGCGCAATGGCACACAACTTTAAGTTCTCATAAGCCGTCTCCCATCTTCTTTGCCAGGCAGCCAGGAGGGTTGACCTGATTCTTGCCATGTAAACAGTGTGAGGAAGTAGGAGGAGAGCAATTTTAGAACTTCCAGAGAGTATATATAAAAAAAAATCGCCGATAATTTAAAAGTACGAACTAAATCCATTTTGAAGACTCCGAATTCACAAATACGACCCTGAAATCCCTTACCGTAGTCATTTGGCAATTCGGTGAGTCCCGAGGCCTCGCCGAGTCAATAACCGCAGCGGAGGAAACCTTGTTTCGAGTCAAGACTATTGGAGCCGGAGGAGTCCAATAAAAAGTGGGTGCGATCAAAACGAAACAAATTCCAATTTCAATCAAGAATGAAACGTGTTTGTGTGCGTCTATTCTTATCTCGGCCAAGAAGAGAAGGGGGGGGGGGAGGGGACAGGAACAATGAAGCTATCATTTCTTTGTTCCGACGGTAATTAATGCGTGGGCTCATTGCTACGAGGAAGGCTGACTGACGGTCGAACATTCATTTTAGCCTGACCTCGTTTCCATTCTGAGGTGAAAATAATAATAATAATAATAATAATATCCTTTTGTTTTGTAAGACACTCTTTAAGAATAAAGGCGGGGGGGAGGTCTTTAAGGCACGTTTGAAGGCACCAGAGGGAGGTGCAAAGACCATCGGGCATCTCATTCCACATCCTAGGAGTAAACATCGAGGTAGTACAATCACCGACGCAACACAAATGACTACACGAGGTTGAGCCAATTAAGGGCTATAGAAGGGGTATAAGAGCTCTCGGGTGGGGGGGGGGGGCAAGAAAGACGGGTAATGAACAGGAAGCGCGGCTCTCGAAGGTAGAGAAGAGGGACATTGAATGAGATTCTGATTCGAAGGAGTTGCCAGTTGGGGCACGGGTTTGCGCGCGCGCGCGAGAAAGAAAAGTCCATGGGAAAGAACACGGTGTTAAGCTATGAGCAAATTGAAGGGGCTCGAAAAGTTTAAGCATCGGATTCAGCGATTTTTTTTCTATTTATAGCGAAATCTAACGAAGGCATCTCCCGAAGAACGTTTGTAAGGAAAGATCTGTAAATAAGGCGGCGAAGAACGAGGAAATGAAAATGTGTCGAAGATATTTAGCCATATCTTTCTCCAACGCGACAGGCGGGGTGAGCTAACGATAGTGAAGTTACAGCAATCAAGGTGGGAAGTCTCCAAACTATTTTGGTCAAGTGGGCGCCGATGCGGCTAAGATTACGAAGAAAGTGGATATGGCTAAGATTACGAAGAAAATGCGTCTAAGATTACGAAGAAATCAGAAATAGGATTTGCAGACAGCTTTGTGAGATAAATACCTATTAAATGTGGCAACCATTTTTTTAACAGAATCGGAAATGGGATATATATATATATATATATATATATATATATATATATATATATATATATATATATATATATATATATTAAACCCTTAATATAACGAATTTCGGATATAACGAACCAAATTTCCTGGCCGAACTCCATCGGGTTTAACAGGCAAGCGTTTCGACCAGCCTGAGTGAGTGTTGGTTTGTCACATGTCTCCTACAGTGCAAGGTTCGTATCAATACTATGTTGTGTAGTCCACTTAACTTTATTAGTAATTACATACGTATTACATATCCATAACGAACTTGGTTCGTTATTTCCATTGCTTTTAACGCTCATCGGGTTTAACGAACTTTCGGTTTTAACAAACGGCCCCCCGCCCCATATAGTTCGTTATATCGAGGTTTTACTGTATATATATATATATATATATATATATATATATATATATATATATATATATATATATATATTAATATATAGGGCTTTTCAACAAGGACGCTTGAGCTTTGTCAGGCGATAGTGGCCATGTTGTTAAATCGAAATCTGGCAACCTCACTGTGAACTGTTCAGTAGTACTTGGCAAATCACTATAGAAGGTTATAGCGTTGAACAGCGCGTGCAAATCATCATATGTTATTATCAAAATCAGTTCTCCGATCGACAAACGTTCCGCGCATTACGTGATTTCTATCCTCGCCACAATCATCCTGCCAAATTCGAGGCAAAAGCGTCGATCAACAATCAGCCAATACCCGTACATCTCCGAAACGCAAGGTCTGCTGAAAACATCGCCGCCGTAAATGAGAGTGTATGGGAAAATCCGAGGCAGCCAATTTCTCGTCGTTCACAAGAACTTGGCCTTTCTGCGACTTCAGTTTGGCGAATTATGCGTAGGGACTTCGGTCTACACCCGCACAAAATTCAACTTACCCAGGAACTTAATGTAAATGACCATAGACAACGCCGTGTGTTCGCTGAATAGGATCTAGAGCAGTTGGAAGTTGCCCCAAATTTCTCCCAAAAAATCATCTTCAGCGACGAAGCCCATTTTTCGATGAATGGATTTGTGAACAAGCAAAATTGTCGGATTTGGGACGAAAACAATCCACATGAGATACACCAGCACTAATTGCATCCCAACAAAGTCACTGTTTGGTGTGGATTTTCGTCTAACGGAATCATCGGTCCGTATTTTTTTGAGAACGAAGATGGGATTGCCATAACCGTCAGCGGCAAAACCTACAGATCGATGATAAGCAACTTCTTGTGGCCTCAAATGGATTATATGCCTGATATGGATACTGACGGCGCTACGTGCCACACTGCGCACGCCACGATAGACATTTTGCACCAGCGATTTCAGGGCAGGCTCATCTCACGTGGCGCGACGTCAACTGGCCACCGAGATCATGCGATTTAACGCCATTAGACTACTTTCTTTGGGGCTACCTTAAATCGCAGGTGTATGCAAATAATCCGCAAACAGTTGATGTCCTCAAAGTCAACATAACGAACACCATCCATCAAATTCAGCCAGATTTATGCGACAAAGTCATTGAAAATTGGGCCTCCCGAATACGTTCCACCAAGCGAAGCCACGGCGGACATTTGAACGACGTCATATTCCACACTTAATGCCATAAAATGTACTTTCTGATTTAAAATAAATTGAGTGCATATATCACACACAACTTGTTTTATTTACATTTAAAAATCAAGCGACCTTATTGAAAGACCCTTTATAATTTAAAACTAAATACAACGAGGGCACCTCCCGCAGAAAGTTTATGAAAGATCTGTAGAGAAAGCGATGAAGACAAATGAAGTAAAGCATGTATGGAAGATATAAGAAAAGAAAAAGTCCGCAAAAAGCTAATCAATAGTTTATATATAGACACACGAGGGGCGGTCAATAAGTTTTGCAATTCGGATATAAGGAAACGAGATATGAGGAAACGTGATTTATTATTTTTCAATATAACTACCCTCGACTTCAATGCACTTGCGCCACTTGTCCCTGAGGCTTCGAATTCCCGACAACCAGAAATCTCCCGACTGCTGTTCAATCCACTCCTGGACGGCGAGCTGGACATCTTCATCGTCCCCAAACCGGCGTCCACGCAGTGCAGCCTTGAGCTGGCGGAATAAAAAGTAGTCGCTAGAGACCAGATCTGGATTGTGGGGAGGGATGGTTGAGCTCCTCGAATCCGCACTCGCGCAGGGCAGCTTGTGCAACTCTGACCTTGTGGACTTTGACGACGTTGAAGTCGATCATGGGGCGTGAGGTTTCTAGGGACCCAACGGGCAGAGAACTTGGTCATGGCCAAATTGTCGTGGATGATGTTGATAACACTTCCATGTGATATTCCAAGTTCTCGCTCGATTTCCTCGACCTTCACCCGTCAATTTTCAAGGATTATCCTCTCCACATGGGCCACATTGTCCTCGTTGGTAACGTCTGATGGGCATCCTGGACGGGGGTCATCTTCAAGGGACTCACAACTATGGCGGAACTCCCAAATCCAGCGAGCAATGGTTGCATAGGAAGGGGCGGTGTCGGTGTGCACTGCAGCCATGTGTTCATGGATCTCTTTTGCATTCTTGCCTTCCTTGGTCAAAAATCTGATCACTGCGCGGTGCTCAACCTTCTCCATTGTTGAAAAATTTGTGACTGACGATCTGCGATCAGCTACTGCTTCTTAAATAGGCGAGGCAGGAGCGTGCGGCTGCGGGTCCTGACTTGTCATAACTTGTCCTAACATCCCCACAAACAGCCATCCCCCTTCCTGTTTTGCCCTACCGATTCGCAAAACTTATTGATCGCCCCTCGTATATCCTTCTGCAGGAATTTGTACCAGGAGAGCACCACCCTTCAAATGTCAGCTGCCGCATGCTACACCTGACACTCCTGCGGGTGTATGAAAAGGGAAACCAGGGAGCCACCACGCTTATCAAAAAGAACAGTTTCACAACAAGCCACCTCTCGAGTGGCATCTACCAGCAACACCCCTTTTGTCCCGAATTTCATAAAGTGGTCCGAGAGCGATTCTGTAATGATGCTGTTGGAGAGAAGATTCTTAGTAATTTCATTAAACCAGACTTGGGAATGAAGTTAAGTGGAGCTTGCAACACAGAAATGAAATGCCCGATCGAGGTGAGGCGTAAGAATGTTAAGAAGGAGAAGATAAATACGAAAAAGAAGAGACCTAAGAACCAAACCTTGGAGAACACCAGTCGCCAGATTGGAGCGGAAAAAATGGAGAACACCAAAACCCAATTCCCCCATCCTAGATATATTACACTCGATATGAACAGAGTATGGGCGAGATGATAAGCACTGAACCAGTCAAGAAGGGTTCCACAAAGCCAAGGCAATACCCCAAAACAAGGAAGATGAAAAAGTGTGAGCAACTGCGATCAAATGCGTCGGAGAGATCAAGACAAAAAGGGAGAGTTGAAGAAGGCGAAATCTTACATTTAGGAGGGATTCACCCATTGGCTGCTTCCTCTGCTGCTCCCCCCTCCTAACGAGAGAGGGGGAGGAGGAGGAAGAGGGACTTTTAGGCTGAGAGAAAAGTCGCAGAGAAAGGCGTTCCCATGGAGAACATGATAGTGGCGTATGGAGGGGAGATACAGGGGCGACATAGGAGAAGAGTGACGAACACCAAGCTTGAACACTGCGAGTGGATTATTTATAGTCTCGGGCAGGCAACTTTTGTGTTACTCTATCGCTCCGTAGGTAGTATGGTTAGGTGGTAATCATTTTACTTTTAAATGATTTTTTGGTAATAATATCGTAACTATTAGGCCGATTCTAACGAAATTCGAAACCCTTTTGTTGTTTTACATTCTCTTTCGAATAATATAATTGTCAAGGTTCTCACAAGATTAATCAGGGAATTATTTGGCAATAACATCATAACTATTCTGCCGATTCTAACGAAATTTGAAACCCTTCTGTTCATTTACATTCTCTTTCGAATAATATAATTGCCAAGGTTCTCCCAAGGTTAGTCAGGGAATTATTTGGCAATAACATTATAACTTATTCGGCCGATTCTAACGAAATTTGAAACTCTTATGTTGTTTTACATTCTCTTTCGAATGATATAATTGCCAAAGTCCACCTAAGGTTAGTCCTGGAATTATTAAAAGTTTTGAAGGTCGTAAAGTTATAAGTCAGACAGGATACAGCGCGTTTGAGGGAGGGAGGACTTCAAGGGAAGTTTTTACAAGGACGCTATAGGAGTAGTGAGAGAGGAAACAACCTTCTCAGGTGCCGCGATCACGCGCTGCCCTAGGAAGCTTCCTGCAGACACACCTGTGCTGATTTGATTTTCAAGGAGCATCGAAGAATGAAGGCGCGCGCGACGGAGACAAAGACGGGGAAGGACATTTTTTGTCTTAAATTTGTTATCTACTAGCGCCCACCGGCGAGATCACGGTCGATAGAATAAAAAAAGAAACCAGCTTGACAGCAAATTAAAAATAAAACAATAATATAAAAGTGAAAATACGAAGACATATAGGTCATGATAACCCTCGAAGAGATTACAATATGGGTGGTCAACCTAAAAAATGATTTCAGTGTCTTAATCTCGAGTGAACTAAAAAATATGGAAAAAATATACTGTAGCACCAAAAAAAGGTGAATAAGGTTCTTAGATAAATAGTCAGAAATGTTGTGTTTAAATCAAACGATTTTATTCTTCCCTTATAAAAAGCGCTTGTAAAACCTCATTCGGAGCATGCGGTGCAATTCTGATCTCAATTCAGGCAAAAAGACATGGTAACTTTGGAACGCATCCATGGCCGACCGATAGGATTAATTAATAAACTTAAGAAATAGATCGGCATCTCCGCTCTCAACGTATTTAAAATACTAAACAGATTTAATAATATAGATATGATCAATATCGTAGCTAGATAACCGAACAGTCACTAGAAACGATGGTTTCAAGTTATTAAGTAAAAGATTTAACACTGCGCTAACACAAAAGTTCTTTTCTTATAAAATAACACCGACTTGGAATAACTTGCTAAGGAATGATATCAGTAAAATAACTACAATAAATATGGGTAAGAAAAGAAGTGCTAAATATTACTTTAAAATATTACCTTGTATAAATAAGAAAGGTGCAGCTTTACCCATATCTTTTCTTCTCCTTTCATTTTCTTCACTTCTCAATTCCACACTTTTTTAGTTCGTCTCGAGAGAATTTTAGCGTCCCTTGTGTTAAAAGTCATACTAAAATGCTCCAGGGGAGGTCCGAAAATCTCCAGTACCACCATCTGAGGTATTAATCGCTTTGGTCCGCGAATTAGGGTACCCGCTCATCTGGGAGAGGGCCTGCACCAGGAAATCCCCCTTCGTGGTGTCAGGAATCCAGCCTCGGTCCACCTGGGGCTTTCTTGGGCCTCTTGGGACCACCTGAGGCAACCTCGGGCAGCTTGTCCCCTCCCCAAACCCGGCGGCGGGAAATATCGAGTGGTACGCGACTGTGGATTCTTGGAGGCGTCAGGAACGTCGATGCATCGACACAACCCAATTTCTGCTTTAAGAACTTGTTTTGCTTCTCTTATGTTTAGCTCCTAATTTATTTCCTCGTCACGTCGGTGTTTTTCTTGCCACTTTAATTATTTAATAAAAATAAATTAGATTTATCGTACTTTTTATAGTTTTGATAAAATTTAGTAGGATTGTACCTTAAGAAGTGAATTTTACGTTTAGTTTTAGCATTAGTTTTAAGTTACGGCCGCAAAGGGGTATCTGGTTGGTATGGACCTTGCTGCAGTTGACATTTGGAAGAGTGGGTGCCTTTCCGGTTACAACACCCGAGGTTGAGTAACCTCCTGGCCACAAGGCCTGTAGGAGGAACTGTAGCTATATATTTTTCCACACATTTTCATTTATCTCTACAGATCCCTGTACAAACTTTATGCGGGAGATGCCTTCGATGGTTTTAGCTTTTAACGAAATTAAAAAAATTGAAATTACAAAATTATGAATTGCCTAGCATGACCATTATTCGGGGCATAACATATGACCAATTAAATGCCGGCCTGAATCAAATGGGTATTCAAATCCTCCCATTTATTACCCTCCCCCCGGGCATATTTCAATACGCACATACAATCTGATAAAGAAAATCTGGCGTGTATGGAGGGAATGTCGGAATGATATACATATGTTGGCTCCTTCAACCATTACGCAAATTAGACACTATAACATCGCGAGCACGAAATCCCGAGCATACAACATACATCATTTATGTGGCAGTTCAATTCCGCCCCCACCAGAATTCATTTTCCTGAATGTTTTAGGGGCCGGGGGAAGAGGGATTTTTTTTAAGAGCCCATCTGGCGACTTCCTACTTGGGCATGAGTCGCCGGACCCACGACAGCCTAGTACTAGGCTAAATTAAAATAACAATATGAAAAAAACAACAACAATAAAAAAGGAAAAACGAAAAGAGCAGAAAGCAAGCTCCGGCGTCGAGGGGACGCTCCGGCGCAGGAACGTGCGACCTAGAAAAAAAAAATAACAAAACAGTTAGATAAGGTGAATGAGGCCAGCCTACTCCGAAAGGTCCACAAGTCAGTGTGCACGAACCCGGCCCGAGTACAAAGGACAAGCGGTAGCGACCTCGCTCGTCCCGGTACCGGGACAGGTGTCGTGAGCGAAGATCACCCAGACTGGGACATTCGACAAGAATGTGCCGAACAGTCTGGACGACGACGCAGTCGTCGCAATAGGGCGCAGGCGAGCGCTCCATCAAATAGCGATACGTCACACGAGTGTGTCCGATTCGGAGACGACAGAAAGCAACCTGAAGCCGCCGCGGCATTGGGGGATAGGTCCATGGGAACAGTCGCGGCGCAATGGCACGCAACTTTAAGTTCCCTTCAACCGTCTCCCATCTTCTTTGCCAAGCAGTCCGAAGAGCTGCCCGTATTCCTGTCATGTAGTCAGTGTGAGGAAGAGCGAAACGCTGGTCCGGTCGCAGAGTCCTCGCGGACTCTTTGGCGCCCTCATCAGCGCGCTCATTCCCCGCAATTCCTACATGTCCAGGAACCCAGCAGAAGATAATCTCGACATCCGCCCGGCTCGCCAAAACCGTGGCGTCACGGATATCGCGAACCAGGAGATGCGGAGATTCCAATGCCCCGAGACCACTCAGGGCGCTTTGTGAGTCGCTATAGATCACAATCCGGTCTCCAAACCGGGCACGTCGCGTAATCTTCCGTACCGAGTGGTGTATGGCAACCAGCTCGCGGTGAGGAAAGACACAGCGCCTGGTAGAGCACCACTGACTTCAAACAAAGGGGCTACGGCGTGGAAGCCGACCCCCTCTTGGGACTTGGAGCCATCAGTATACACTGGTACGGTTCCAGCGTGACATGAGATGTACTCTAAAAAGGTCGAACGCAATAGTCCTGGTGCTGTACAAGCTTTGGGAGCAGAGGTGTGGCGACAAATGGTCAAATGTGGTACCCTCAATGGGGGCGTCCTGAGCAGAACCAGCGACGCTACCGGCCCAAGAGCTATACCTAGCTCTCAAAGGAATTTCCTGGCCCCAAAGCCGAAGGGCTTAGTGTATGACTGGCGTCTCTCGGCGGCGTAGGCACCGTCGAGGTCAGCTGCGGATGTAGTAAGAGCTGTTAGCGACTGAGGAAAGCGCCGGGCTCGCGCGCACAGGCGAGAAATGCAATGGGCATGGCCTAGAGAGGCATCTCCTTAGCATCGACCATTAGGCTCTCAATGGGGGAAGTGCGGAGGCACCGTTCCCAGGCGAAGGCCGGTGTGGTGGATCGAGTCCACTAGCCGCAGCACCCACTCGGCTGCATAAAACTCGTATTCGTAGTTGAGATTCGAATGAACAAAGGATCGATAAAAAAGTAAGACGGTAGTTCTATCAGCGCCCCAGGCGAAAAAAAGTCACGCAACGAATATCCATGGCGCAGGTGCAAGAGACCCTAGAGCTGCGAATATGAGCCTCCCAGGTGAGGCGTCGGTCAAATACAAAACCAGGAAACGGTGCAAGTGTGCTATTTCCAGGTGTATCCCATTTAGAAACAAGTCTTGGCCAAGGAAGACCGAAGCCCGTGAACTTCGGCATAACAAGAGACGCGGTTCAATGCCTGTTGGAATTGCTCCAGAGTTAGCATCTGAGCCGCGGCAAAGGAGATGGAAAGGTCGTCCAGTATAGCATAGCGAGAACATTTCCCGGTAGCACCGATGTGATGCTGTTTATGCTCTGGGCAAAGAGTGTGCCACTGAGGACACTTCCCTACGGGACAATCTATTCCTGCTCCATTGAATCGGAGAGGGCTCCCCCACCCAGTACGCGGAATTGACGATCTTGCAAAAATTCAGATATAAAAGATTGGTAGGCGTCTCCTCGCTCATCTGGCGACTGCCTACATGGGCATTAGTCGCCGTATTAAAACTGGTCTAGTTCTAGGCTACTTTAAAATAAAATTAAAGAAACGAAAAAAACACCCCAAATGGGGGAAAGGGAGCAAGCTCCTGCGTCGGGGGGAGGTCCCCCCAAGGCAGGAGCGTGCAACCTAAAGGAGAAAAAAAACCAAATGCAAAAAACAAAACAAAACAAAAAAACAAAACAAACCCCTGCTTAAATAATAGGGAGAAGGCCGGCCTACCCCCAAAAGTCAACAAGTCCACCAGTCGATGTGCACGCACTCATCCCGAGTACAAGGGAAAGGCGGTAGCGACCCCGCCCATCCCGGTACCGGGACAGGTGTCGTGCGCGAAGATCACCCAGACTGGGACATTCGACAAGAATGTGCCGAACAGTCTGGACGACGACGCAGTCGTCGCAATAGGGCGCAGGCGAGCGCTCCATCAAATAGCGATGCGTCACACGAGTGTGCCCGAAACGGAGACGACAGAAAGCCACCTGAAGCCGCCGCGGCATTGGGGGATAGGTCCATGGGAACAGTCGCGGCGCAATGGCCCGCAACTTTAAGTTCCCTTCGACCGTCTCCCATCTTCTTTGCCCAGCAGTCCGAAGAGCTGCCCGTATTCCTGTCATATAGTCGGTGTCAGTCGCCAGAGGGAATCTTTACAAACGGTACAGGAGGTAAAGATAAAAGTAATGGCAATTTGGAAAAAAATAAATTATTATCGCGGTCCCTCCTGTTTGTATTGTGGTATTGCGTTCGGGGGGGAGGGTAATCATCGAGATGTTAGCTGCACTGCGATAGCTCATATTACACCTGAAACCCACTTGGTGACTAGCAGAGATAAGAATCACCTTCACTTTGGCTTCAGGCCGGATCGCAAGGAAAAGGAAGCCTGTTGTTTTTCGTAAAAGGTCGCCAAATGGATCGAAAGGAAGCGCCTTTTCCATTCAGATGGGATTTCCGGAATCAGGGATCTCAGTATCATTAAAAAGGTTCCTTCGCAGCGAAACCAACGAGGGCATCTACCACATGAGTGCCCGTATATTCGATATCTTCACTGTAAAGAAGCAAGAGCTCTTGCTAGCCGAGTGGATAAAGCGTTACTCCGCTAACGTTGCGGTACCGGGTTCGATCTCGGCTTGAGCGAACACAAACGTCAGCGCGGGGAGAGATCTGGCTACCAATTGGTGGACGCGTTGTGCTCACCCCTGTATTCGGGTGGGTAGATCTTGCACTTCTCATCACACACACATAGCCAATTACAACACTGCTTTCTTTCCTTTTCCGTCTTCGCAGCACAACATACACACACACACACACACACACACTTGCTCTGTTCCAAAAATCCTGCCGATACGTATCTATATCCACATACCTCTGGTACCAAACAGGCCCCCCTACCCCGGGGCGGGAGAAGGTTCCACCTGAACGCTGGTTGGTTTCAAAAACAATACTTCCTGGCGCCTCTCCCCAAAGAGGAGCCCGCCCTGGTTCCCTGGGGCTCACAAGCGAGCGTCATACTGACCTTTATGTCTATTTCACTATCCGGGCGGGATCTGCGTGGATAAAGGCAGGTTGGCCAACCACCACCACCACCACCACTACTACTACTACTAGAGGAGCGAAACAAATGAATAGCGTTTGTCGAATTGAGCCTCAAATGTCATTTGAGGCTAATTAAGGACTTAATCCGGACACGTCTCAGCCCAAGCTGACCACGGATCACCGCCATCGTTTAAGGATCCATAACCATCGTTGGTCATCCTCCTACACAAAGATGAGACATTTTTTTTCCTTCTTTTTATTAATAATGACCGAACCAACGGGGGCAGTGCGTTTGAAAGATTGGTCAGGGAAGTGGTTCGACACTTTTGCGGTACGAGTGAAAAGGTTACACACATCGAGTAACCAAACAAGGAGTACTCGGAGGGGCTCGGGTAACAGGACGCGCAACTCTCCTAACCATCGCAGAGGTGGCATCCGGTCTCCATAGCAATGGTTAGCCACTTTCTACCGCACCGGGCGCACCTGAGGCTTGCTAGATCCAATAGATCAATCTAATACCCCGATGGGGCGAAACTCCAGAGTGGGTAAAACCCTCGTGTGGTGCAAAGGTGAAAGTTAAATTAGTCTTTTAAAGCATTCAATACATTCACTTTCTTGGCTTGGTTGAGAAGCGTCCCACAGGCTCGATGCGGTATGAAGGTGCCAACCATTGCTATGGAAATCGCTTCTCCTGAACCTGCATCCCCCGTGGGACAGCACGCGACTGAAAGGGAAACTATTAGGAAGCCCCGCGGGTTGAACAAAGTGAATAAATCAAGAGAATTAAAGAACCAAAAGTGGCCAAACAATTCACTAAACTGAAGATACAAGGAGTTGATGAAACTTGGTTCAAAAACATCGAGAAATAAGAAATAAACCCAGACATACTTCAATATAAGAACCGTAAACTCTTATTCTGCCCCCCAAAAGGGGCCCAACATTAGTACTTTTGAGTAAATGTGCTCTCTGTACACATTTGGTGAGGAAGACTAACGAGTTGGGTTTAAGTGGAGCGATCTTTTACACTATTATTTTGAGTCCCTTTTTTCCTGCTATCTTCGCCTCTCTAGGACCACCTGGTGGAGGGAGAGGTCTGGAATTCAAAATGGCATTTTGTCTTCATTACCAACTATTTTCCATCTGTCTGGAAATCAATAAAGAAACCAACGAGGGATGTTGACTCCACGGTGGAGTTAAGAGGACGAACTCATCAGTATGCAATTGGCACCGCACTCCCAGCTCATTCGTGTTGACATCAGCGGAGTCCCAAGAATGTGGCGAATACGATTTACTGGGATGAGGGAGGGCACTGGTAGTCGGTACCAGGGCAAGGGCTAAGGGAAAAGAAAGGGAAAATATGGACAGATAAAATGAGGGGAATGGTTGGAAGGGGAAAGGATTTGATAAGGAGGTCTATGGCAGAAAATCGCGTTACGGGAAGGCTTCGTATATTATTGGAATCCCCTAGCAACGCCTCCCTGCCTCAAAGCCCGTGGTTGCGTGCCCACCACGCCCCAATACATTCAGAGGGATCTGCAGCTATATATTTTTCACCCATTTACACTTCCACGTCACTTTATTTACAGATCTCTCCTTACGAACGTTCTGTAGGATACGGCCTCGTGGCTATTGCGTTTTAAATTCGTGGGAAGTTTCTATTATCCCACATGGGATACGACTCCAACTAAAAAGGCTTTGAGGAGCTTGAAATTAAAGTCTGGCAGGTAAAATGAAGGGAAGCTACCAAGCGCGAGGGAAAAACAAATGAACCATTTGTCAGTTTTTTTCTAAAAGCCGCATTTGATCCTAAGGGCAAGAGTCGTCTCGGCATTTTAAAGCCCTTTTACCCTATGATACACTTTAGGGTACTTGTTACTCAAGTGCTCCCCTTGCCCCCTCCCTTGTGCATCCTCAATACTAGGGATTAATACGGACTGTTAATACCTGTACTCCATTTTACACCCTATTTAATACTGCGTTTAATACAGGCGACTGCGTTAAGGACCAAAGTTGTTTGTCAATAAATCGAAGGTCGCGTGACAGATTTCTTCTAACCACCGATCCAATTTTGTCCCATCGATTCATTCATGTCTAAAAGGCGCCACGCAGTGATTCACTGATGAGGTAAATGCTTAGAACAGTGGGTTTCAACCGGGGTGCCAAGGAACCGTTGGGTGTCGCGAGAGCGACCAAGAATCATTTTTTAAAATGCCTAAATTGCAGAAAAATATGTATTTCAAACCTTTATAAAAATTTAACGACACTTGAAAGTATTTTGAAACTAGCTTCTCTGCATTGGGTTGCAGACAGTGAATGAAGAAATGAGAGTTGCTTATGTCAACTCTGTCCCATTATTCAAGAATTATGTGATACTCACCAAGCTCAAATTTCCCATTAAACTTTTAAAAGATAAAAATAATTTTTTTTCAAATTTGTATGTCTTATTTCTATTAAATTAGATTAAATGTCAATCGTGGTTAATTTTGAAGTGCTTTCCACTTAAGATTTATACGTAAATTATATTATATATGAGGAGCCGCGGCTGCTTCTAGATAGCAATTAGGGTGCCATTATCCTAGAAAGGTTTGAAACCACTGGCCTAGAAGAAATCGAGAACTGTATTTATTTATATAAGTTTCTGGGCAACAAAATATTTAATTACAAATATACAGTGTAGAGCAGAAGTATAACTCTACGTCAGTGGTGTAGATTTTGGATTATTCGATTAATATTTGAATAATTGGGGTGGTGTAGCGAATGTTTCATTCCAAGAGAAATACAAAGATCCAATCTACAGCGATACGGACCCTGAAATAATTTATTTCAGCAACATTACAAAGTTATACAGAAGAAACGTTTACCCGATCTTTGCTAGTAATTAGAGTTGTCGAATGTTTGTTGTCATTTTGTATTAACTGGCAGCGGTCTTCCCGAGAAATTTTGCTTCCTTCTTGGTTCGTTGGGTTTGTTTACCGGGTATGCTTTTAATTTCATTCACATCTTTCCTATAGGGGATGCTGGTCTCTGCTTTGTGATGGGCACTTCAAAACATTGATGATAGAATCTTTAACCATTTTAATCCCACTATAGAGGAAGTAAGTTTTGAATCAGTGTACTGTAGAAAGTAAAACTGACTACCGAGCTTCAACTTTCTAGCTCATGGCAGGAATTTTATTTTTAAACGAAACATGTCTTATGTAATAATGATCAAATAGTTATATTGTCGTTTCGTTGCTCCATTATATTTTCATTTTAAATGTTTTTATAGTAAATTTATTGCTTTGAAAACGCGAGCTTTGTGGCAAGGTGAGTCTAGCTTAGTAACCAAGGGAATCATTTTGGTGGAAGACTCTTCGCTGTAGTCTCTGAAACATTCCTTGATATCTTTGCTTCTAAATAGTATGAGGATCAACTTGAAATTTCATTGGGGTCTTACTAATATCAGTTTATGATCATTTAGGTTTCATTTGACTTCTTGGCAAGGTGTTTACTCTTGAATTGCCACTACACTTGTGTATGTGTGTCTGAACTAATGCTTGTGGTATGGCCATTCGCTTGGATATTTCACCATACGTGCTTCCGGTGTCTCGTGATGAGACCACCCGCCTTCTTATATATTCATTAGGGTCCTTCTTATGAGTTAGGGACAAAATGTAGGCTAACAATTGCATGACGAAGGACGCCTCCTGTAGCACCGAGTTCGATTCCTCGCTAATTCTAGAACGTTCTGGAAAATCATTAAGTTTAATAAAAGGACGGGATCGATTTATCGGACATAATGTTTAATTTCATCTGTGCATTTGGAGATATTTAACAGGTGTATTTATACGTCTATGCAAGAATATATATATATATATATATATATATATATATATATATATATATATATATATATATATATATATATATATATATAGTACAAGAGAAAATAAGAATTGGACGCGAATGAACAAATGAGACAAGAAACCGGAGCTTTTTAAAGGCAAGAGAGAGGGACATTAGAAGAATCCAGAATCAAAGGGAGCAGAGGGCGGCACAGTGAAGGCGATCCTTTACCGAGAAGACAGAAATAACGCCAGGGGAAAAAAAGTTTTGAATTCCTGGCCGGGACTCGAACCCGGGTCTGCTGATTGCCGGTCAGATGCTTTACCGCTAAGCTACCAGGCACAGTAACTATATTTCGCCCAAAGCGTTACCACATCAAACCCAGTATCTCCCTAAGCTAGGAACTTCCAAGGAATTTTTTATACCACATGCTCTTACCCGCTCACAATTTAAAGGCTCACTGCCCATGTCACATACAAAGAAAGCAACTACAGGATCTGCGGGTGATAATAGCCAAAAAACTACCTTTCGATTGGCTTTTTCAAGTGTCACCCCTGCTTTTCAAAGAGAATGGAACGCATATTTTAAGTGTTACCTTCTCGTGTATGTGAGAGGAGCTCCTTCCGAGGGCTTTGAGGAAGACTGTGTTTGCCAAAAACTATGATACTGATTCGGATATATATATATATGCGTTACTGCAATAATTTTTCTTAATATATATATATATATATATATATATATATATATATATATATATATATATATATATATATATATATATATATATATATATATATATATATGGGAAATTCACAAAGTAGCGCGTGAGTAGAGCAATAAATGCAAAAAATCACACAGGAAAATGAACAGCGGATTCCAAGTACTTTCGAACTTGTTCAGTTCATTATCAAGGAATAACGAAAAATTTGTACATAGGTGGTATATATATGTTAAACAGAAGAGCAATGTCCCTCGCATGTACAACGAAAGGCTCCAAAATAGAAAAATAATATCAAAGACGGATGTGAAGTATAAAACCAAACAGATATGGTGTACTTAAGGAAAATTCCAACCTGTGCGTAGAGAATGTAGACATGTGACGAAACTAAGTACATACATACTCGATTGTGAATACATAGGAATAAACAAGAGACAACTAAATGAATAAATCAAACGGCTACGATTTAAAATGGACAATTTCGTTATAAATAATCCTTTTAATAACAGGGTCTAGTTTAACGAGACCGGAGGAAATAATGAATGAGCATTCGACAATATTTCTTTGAACAAAGTCATCGGATTTGTAAATAAATTTGGCCGAATTCCAATTGATAGGGGACTGTTTTCAGATAAATGGACAAAGAAACCACTACTCATTTCCCCCTCCTAATATTGTATTTATGTTGCGTCAAGCCTACACTTAATGATTTACCGATTTACCCCCATCCCCCTATACTATTGTTATTATTATAACAAAAATATTTAACTTATTATTTGGTTTTATACTTCACATCCATCTTTGATATTATTTTTCTATTTTGGGACCTTTTCAGTGTACATGGGCAGGGCATTGCTCTTCTGTTTCACATATATATATATACCACCTTTGTACAAATTTTTTGTTATTCCTTAATAATGAACTAAACAAGTTCGAAAGTACTTGGAATCCTCCTTTCATTTTCCTGTGGGACTTTTTTCATAATATATATATATATATATATATATATATATATATATATATATATATATATATATATATATATATATATATATATATATATATAAGAAAGAGCAAATACAAGTTCTGCGGATGATAACAACCACCACAGGGCTTTCGCCATATTTATTTTCTGCCTTTCAAAACAATTTTGAAGACAGAAAGAAAGATTCAGAAACCTTCTTTTGCAGACTCTATAACAAAACAGTACAAGAGAAACAGAAATTGGACATGAATGAGCAATGAGACAAGAAACAGGAGTTTTTTAGAGGTAAGAGAAAGAGACATTAGAAGAAGACTAGAATCAAAGAGAGCAGAGGGCGGCACAATGAAGGCAATCCTTTACCGAGAAGACAGAGATAACGCCAGGGGAAAAAAGTTATCTGTCTTCTCGGTAAAGGATTGCCTTCATTGTGCCGCCCTCTGCTCTCTTTGATTCTAGTCTTCTTCTAATGTCTCTTTCTCTTACCTCTAAACACTCCTGTTTCTTGTCTCATTGCTCATTCGCGTCTTATATATATATATATATATATATATATATATATATATATATATATATATATATATATATATATATATATATATATATATATTCTTAATTATTGTCACTGCTCTATTTTGTACTTTGTATTTTTTCCTCCTTTTGCTCATCGTGTCTTATAATCTCCCTCGTTAGGCTATCTCCATTTCTTTAAATTTGTTACCCTTTCCTTCGACTTAATTTGACCTTACTACCTGCTTCTTGTAATCCTTAACTTGTTTTTTTACCTTCCCCCTTCCCTCTTCCTCATTGGTGATTTCTTGTTTTTGAGGTGGTCTTTCATACTTTTCTTTCGTATATATACCTCTAATATAATACTATTTCTTGTAGTTATCCTTGATAAGGAACTTAATAAAGTTCGAAAGTACTTGGAAACACCTTTTCATTTTTTCCTACGGGATATTGCATTCATATATATATATATATATATATATATATATATATATATATATATATATATATATAATGAGAGTAAGTAGATATATAAGCACTAATTGGGCCACGTGTCATATCTTCTGTATAAACCATTTTAAAATACTTTTATGATGATATAGACACACAAACTGCTAAATTGGACAATACTTCTATAGCTAAACTTCTCAACAAGAGACTATGTCCTCGCTATAGCCCCAAAGAAGGGTGCATCGCCGGGGAACTCCAATCCTCAATCTTTCAGCCAATATCAATGAAGGTATACATACATATGTACGTGCACAAATGTGTAACGAAAAGACAAAAGGCAAATTTGATCAAACAAGTAACCTGACCCAAGGAACACGAATCATGGTACTCAGGAGGAACCCGTGACAAATACCATGGACATACGGTAAGGACCCTCCTCCACCCCGGTCTCCTGAAGTCAAGAGAAAATGTCTAAATATAAAGGGGAATTTAACGCTAAAATAAACTTCTTTTTAATCATGTGTAAATGTCAAATTACAGTAGATTAACTCAATTGAATTAAAATGAAAGTTAGAACGCACAAAAAATGGTCTTAAATGAATTAATTCGCACTATTCTTTCATTTGTTAGAGTGGCAATGTGCGACAATTCATTTCAAAGCCTCGGTGCAAGCGAGCAACATAAAGACTCACAATAACCATCGTCATCGAAAAATAAAAATCCTCTTTTTTTTTTTACAGAAAGAAATTAGGCGCCGTTTCCAAATCGGTTTTTCCCCTCTCTGAGTAAATCCTTTTGAAAATTATAATCCATTTTTAGAGCACTGGACTCGAATAGTCGGATTGGATTGTGCCATAGCCTCTGTACCATGGTCTTCCACTCTCTTGTGTTTGAGATCCCTGCCTAAGGGTACATTTAGGCATACTTTCCTATTTTTCATTCCTCCTCTTGTTTTACTCAAATGGTGTGTAGGGCAGGCTTAATAGATGAGCAAAGAGGCTCTGATGGCTTTTCAAGAGGTTGCCTTGGTCTATTCTTTTCTTTTCTCTTTTCTTTATTCTTTTTCATTCCAAAGTCATCATTACTGTCCTCCCTCAGTTGTTGTGGCGTCCTGAAGGGAATTTTGCCTTGCATGATGTGTCGGCTCCATCATGTTGACCAGTTTTTTTCCGACATATAATATTCAGTTAATGAAAGTTTTGCTATTGAATAATTTTGTACAAATTGTTGTTGTTGTTGTACAAATTGTTATTTTTGTTGAAGATCTTGTTGCTAATATTATTTTTTTAATATCGATTTTAATTTTATCAGGAGATATTGAGCTCAACCCTGGACCTGGTCATCCTCGTCAGATAAAATGTCGTCTACTCTATATTAATATTAGGGGCCTACATGCCAATATTAAAGACTTGACTGCTTCATCCAAGTCTCATGACATTTTACTCTGTTCAGAGACCCTGGTTTCAAATATGAGGCATGTCTCTGAACTACTTATACCAGGCTTCAAAAAACCAATTTTACTTAGGCGTGATGCCATTCCTAGGGCTAGAGGAATGGCAGTTTACATCAGGAATGGTTACTCTGCTTCAAAGACCTCCTATGCTTGTTCTTGCCATGAGATGCAAGTTATGAAAGTATGTGGTAAGCAAAATAATTTTTATCTTTTTTCTGTCTATCGCAATCCAGACTTAGATGATACTATTTTTGATTGTCTGCTCCTTGCCATGGCCAAGGTACAGGAAAATGACCGGAAAGCCTGCTTTGTATTTATGGGAGACCTCAATGCTCATCATAGGCAATGGCTGTCTTCTGTCTCCCCTACTGACTGTCATGGTATCAGGGCTTATGATTTTGCGTGTGAGTCGGGTTGTGAGCAAGTCATTAGGGAGCCTACCCATTCATCTGGGAACTGCCTTGACTTGGTTTTCACTGATTCCCCTGGAGTCGTTACAGGTGCTGTTGATCCTCCTGTGGGAACTTCTGACCACTGTGCAATTTCTATAACTATCTGTATTGAGCAATCTATTCCTAATATAGCTCATACAAGCAAAGTATTCATCAAATCTCAAGTAGACTGGTGCAATATATTAAATGATATCTCCCGGATCAACTGGCCACTAATATATAAGGAGGTTGAAGCAGTTCGTATTTTGAATGATAAAATTGTTTCAATTATTGATAGACATGTTCCATTCCGTATGATCAGATATCGCACTAAGGACAAAGCCTGGTTTAATGATGACTGTAAGAGGGCTCATATGCAGAAACAAGAAGCCTACAACCTGTGGAAGGGGAGTAGATCTGCTTTTCTATGGGATAATTATGTGCACTACAGAACAGCAGCTCAGAGGGTATATAATAATGCTGAAGTTGAATTCAATACTACCACAAAGGGAACTCTTCAGCGCACAGCAAATTCCCACAAATTCTGGACCACTCTCAAGTCTGCTCTTTTTGGGAATGATTCATCTATGCCACCCCTTCTTAAACCTGATGGTTCCATTACCCTTAGTCCTGAAGAAAAGGCAACACTGTTGGCTGATGTTTTTGATAATAAACAAAGTAATGAGAATCTAACTCTACCTGACACTTGTTTCCCTGAACCAAGGTTAAACAAGATTGCTTTCCGTTCAAGTGAAGTAAAACAGTTACTTCTTGATCTGGATGCTTATGGTGGTACTGACCCAAATGGTATATTCCCTTTATTCTTTAAGAAAACTGCAGAGTATTTGGCTCCCAAGCTTTCCGTTATTCTTCGGAAGCTGGCGAGGAGTGGTAGTTTTTGCGAATGTTGGAGAATTGGTAACATCATTCCACTATGTAAAAGTGCAAGTGGTAGTTTTAACCCTACTGAATATAGGCCCATTTCTATAACTCCTGTTCTATCTAAGATTTTTGAACGTTTACTAGCTAAACGTTTAAGTACATTTGCCGAGCTTAATCGTCTGTTTCCCTTTTTACAGTTTGGATTTCGTAAGGGTCTGAGCACTTGTGATGCACTTCTCACAGTCTCCACCATTGTCCAAAAATCATTAGACTCTGGTCAAGAAGTTCGCTTAGTTGGCCTGGATTTCAGTGCCGCATTTGACCGTGTCAATCATAAGGCCCTGATATTTAAGTTGAAGCAGTTGGGAGTAGGTGGTGTATTTTTAAATATTATTGAACAATTTTTAACAAATCGACATCAAAAGGTTTATGTTGACAATAATTTTAGTGATGAGAGAGAGGTGCTATCTGGTGTACCACAAGGTAGTGTTCTTGGTCCTCTACTGTTTATATTATATACCCATGATATCTGGTTTGGACTGGAAAATAGACTTATAGCCTATGCTGATGATGCTACTCTAATAGCCCCAGTCCCATCTCCTGAGTTGAGAGCATCGGTTGCAGAGTCTTTAAATAGAGATCTGGCTAAGATAAATGTTTGGTGCACTTCATGGGGCATGAAGTTAAATGCAAAGAAAACCCAGAGTATGATTGTTAGCAGATCCAGAACACTAGATCCTCCCCATCCAGATCTTTTAATAAATAACATTCCCATCTCCATATGTGATTCTTTTAAGTTGCTTGGAGTTATGCTTGACTCTAGGTTTACTTTTGAGAATCACATTCGATCTATTTCCTCCTCTATTGCTCAAAAAATTGGCATTTTGAGGAAATCTTACAAAGTATTTGGAGAGCAGACTGTTCTTAAAAATTGTTTTAATGCTTTTATTCTTCCGTGTTTTGAATATTGCGCCCCTGTTTGGAGTTCGGCAGCCAACTCTTATCTTAATTTATTAGATAAAAATTTGAGAGCAATAAAATTTTTAATTCCTGACCTCAAAGTTGATCTGTGGCACAGGCGAGCAATAAGCTCCTTATGCATCTTATATAAAATTTTTAACAATGCAGATCATCCACTGCATCACGATCTGCCCAATTTATATGCCCCTCAACGAGTTACCAGAGGTGTACTAAATGCCAATAGTAGGGCCTTTACGCCTATGAGATTCAACACAACACAGTTTTCAAGAAGTTTCATTCCTAACACAACTAAACTGTGGAATGAACTTCCTAGTGTTGTTGTTGAGTCCTTGGAACTTCAGAAATTTAAAGTGGGTGCTAATACATTTTTAATTAACAGAAACTTATAACTTTAATATTTTATTCATTATCCACACATATATAATATTATAATATTTTTAACATTATAGCATTTAATTATTTTTTTTTTTTTTTTTTCTATTTGTTTATTATGTTTTTCTTAATCTTTGTTTCGTTTTTTCCATACCAGGTTTCTTTCCCCGCTGGGGCCCTTGGGCTTATAGCTATTTGCTCTTCCAGTTGGGGTTGTGGCTTGGAACTTTAATAATAATAATAATAACTCAATCTTAATTTTCAAATGGATAATAATACCTCTTCCCTCTCAAAGGAGACATAATGAGTAATCAACCCTCAGAGGGATCGATGGATTGCACAAGTCCTTTGGCGCTCACGCCGAAGTGATTGCGCCGTAATATCGGTGTTTTATATGGTTGACCAGAAAGTCCTGAATCATTTAGGAAGCGGAAAGAAAACAACAAAATTTTATGGAACAACACTAACATTTATTCTTCAAAATAAAGTCCATCATTCTCTACGATGATCTTCTTCCAGCGATCAGCCAGCATCCGAATCTATCCCAGTTGCCAGTTGGCTATGAATAAAAAAACTATAAACAAGCTTCCTTCACTCCATCAAAAGTGTTGAATTGCTGGTCGCTAAGGAAGTGTGCCATTGAGCGGAATATGCGATAGTCACTCGGAGCAACATCGGGACTGAATGGTGGATGTGAAAGAATCTTAACACCGTCAATCTGTTTGAACTTTTCCATGGTTAACCTGGTAGTGTGTGGCCTCGAATTGTCTTTCTGAAACAAAGCCTGACCTCGATTAATCAAAGCAGGATACTGGCAATACAGTTTAGCGTTGATGGCGCAACCATGTGGAACAAGCTCGAAATGCAGTACTCCTTGGAAATTCCACCAGACCAAGATCATGACCTTCTTCTCAAACCGATTCCGTTGTGGAATGGAACCCAATTCCTCTCCCGATCGTGATTAACCAAGTATACCCACTTCTCATCTGATGTGACAATTCGCCTCCAGAATCGGTCGTCCATTGGGTTATTGAGAAGTTGGCTGTAAATCTCAACTCTACAGGCAACTGTTTGTGCTTCGGTGAGGCCATATGGATCCAATCGTGATTCTTGTGAACAAAATCCTTTTGATGCCATCGGTTCAGCACAGTTTGAAGGAATGACACGCCAAAAACTTTCGCAAGGTTACTGCTGCCTGCACAAGGTTTAACTTACAATGTTGCCACTAAAGCCTCGCTATCAAAGGTGGTCGGCCGGAACGTGGTTGATCGTCAAGGGTAAGATCACCGGAGTTGAAACGTCTGCACCACCTCGAAGACCTTCGCCTGACTGACGGTGCCTTCTCCTTCAGTATCGCCAAGTTCCTTCACAGCAACTGTTGTAGAAAGTTTTTTTCAAACACATTTCTGTCAGTTGGGGCTTACACAAAGAGAAATAAACTGCACAGGTGCAACAAACAACAGCATACGGAGGCTGGTAGTCGAATGAGTAAGCTCAACCTAACAATGTTGGTGTTGCTCCATCAAATTTTGTTGTTTTCTTTCCGGTTCCGAAGTGAGTCACGACTTTCTGGCCAACCAAATATAATTGATAAAAAACATTAAAAAAAATAATGGGTGCGTGATGTGAGTGGCTAGGTGATTGCACTGGGATGATTGAAATGATGAATGGTGATAATGCGAGGATGACAAGTAAAATTTGTTAAAATGCAGATCAGAATTTTGGAGATTTATCTGCATCTGGTGGAGTTGTGTCTCCAAGGATGAATTCAAAGCATAATCTCGTTTTATGGATTTTCTATCGCCCGTCAATTTCCATTAGCCAGGAGCTGACGAGATGCATTCATTATTTCACTATCTTCTTTCTTACGTCTATTCCTTTGACTCCCTCTTTATTCTTTCCTGGCTGGAAAAAGCTTCCGTTGGATTATGCGAGTTCCTACTCATCCAATACAGAGGTGAAACTGTGAAGACGACGTCGAGATCCAAAAGAAAGTAAAATGGATTTAGGTAAAAGAGGAAAATCGTCTTAGAGGGGATCCCCCCCCCCCCAATACATTAGTTAAGTGAACTAAACGGTGGAGCTGTAAATAAATGCAGCATGAGTAGTGGTTGGCCAACCTGCCTTTATCCAGGCGGATCCCGACCGGATAATGAAATTGACATAAAGGTCAGTATGATAATCGCTGGTGAGCCCGAGGGCTCCAGGGGCCAGTCCTCTTTTGGTCAGAGGTGCCAGGAAGTATTCTTTTGACGCCAAACAGAGTTCAGGTTGGACCTTCGTCGCCCCGGGTCAGAGGTATGTGGATTTTGATAACCATCGGCAGAATTCCTTAGAACAGAGAGAGAGAAAGAGAGTGTGCGTATGTGTGTGTTATGCTGCGAAGACGAGAGAAGAAAGAAAGCAGTGTTGTAATTGGCTGTGTGTGTGATGAGAAGTGCAAGATCGACCCACCCGAATACAGGGCTGAGCACATCGCGTCCGCCAATTGGTAGCCAGATCCATTCATGCGCTGAAGTTTGTATCCGCTCTTGCAGGGATAGAACCCGGTACCGCGACGTTGGCAGACCAACGCTCTATCCACTCGGCTAGCAAGAACTCTAATGATATACAGTCGACCAACTCATAACGAAACTACTTAGTTCTATGGTCGGGTTCGTTGTCAAATATTCCTTTTTTTACTTTATTTGCTTAATTGAATTTGCCCCCAAACACAATGTCTGCGCGGAATGAAAGAAGGGTCAGGGAAGGTGACAGCTCTTTTGATTCGTTAACCTTCAATTGATTTATTTGACCAATGGAACGCCCACATATATATTGTGCTCTAATTTCAACCCTTTTTATGAGGCTCTATGAGATAAACGAAATGTCCCCCTGTTTTAATAGATAAAAAGAATTCGCCTAAACTTTTGGAGGTCAAATCTGATCCATTTTTTCTTCATAATTTCAATATTTACTTAAGTGGCGCTCATGAATATTCTATCTCCCATACTAGGTTGGGAACCCCTGAATTAGCGTATAGTCAATCTTTCGCAGCTGGAAATCTAAAGTCAATTAATACAATCTCAACTCCCCATCATCCTTCAAACCAAACTTACAACCACACATCCGAAAATCACGAGGCATCACAGCGAAAATCCCTTTTAATATGCGAACTGTTGTTACAGACCCGCTATTCTTGCATTAATTTAGGTAAGAAGCAATTATAAGAAACAACATGGCCGCTCTTACATATGTCGTTTTTTTTTTTAATTAAACAAATCATTGCATTACGTTTCTTAAAATAATAATTCATATTTTCAAAACATTCAACAGGTTGATCAACTTTATCCGGATGTTTTCGTTTTAAAGTCTTGAAATCTTCGTAACTTGATAACCAAATAATGCACAGAAGAAACAATCTACAGGGTGTACCTAAAGTATGGACACAGGAAAAATGCATATTTTCAATAAAAAAGTTGAAATAAATTTTATTCAATGGAAATATTAATAAGATTTCCACCAGGGAAAGTTCGACGCGCTTTACGAGATTCACGGAAACTCGATGCATTAACTCTTAATTACTGTCAATTCGAGCAGATTCATTCATGAGGCGCTGTTCCCTAGGGGTCTCATACCTATAATTCTCCTTTAGCCATAACCCCCAGGAAAAGAAGTCAACGGGAGTAATGCCTGTTGAACGAGGAGACCAGTGAGTACACCTCTTTCATCCTACCCAAGAAAAAGAAATCGAGTGTGCTAAAGTCTGTTGAACGAGGAGAGAACGTACGTCGTCTTACGTCTTGATAAAGTTAGAAATAAAGTATAAAGTAGAAGTAGAGTGGATAGAATTTGTTAGGCAAAGTGGTGAAAATGAAAACGGTGAGTGTTTAGATAGTCGCTGGCTGACCAGCCATCTCTGAAGTTTCTTCTTTTATGTCGTTCAGATCTTCCTAATTGGTAATATTATTAAAGCCTCTCACGCATCTATTTTCCTCAATGTTTTAACTTGTTTACTCCGTTCGCTTTGCAGTTGAGTTTGTATCATATTTCCTTTCGTTATATGTACAATAATATCTTTCTATCTATATAATGGTACTGGTTCTTCGAGTGGTTTTGCACTTCGGAAGTTTCCTCTACTTCTCCTTCTATACTCTAACGGTATGTCGATTTCTCTCCTCTCCTCCTCTCATATCTTTACTGCTTTTTTTATGTAATACCATGTTAACCGGTTCCATATCTATTTCTCCATGTAGGTCTCTCTGTCGTCGTCTTTCGCTTCATATCGTATTTGTAATTATCAATACTCCACTATTCTGGACTTTCTGCAGTCCTATGATGTTCGTCTTGTGCAGTCTGTTTAGTGGAATAGTGGAATACAACAGTACATATTTGCATAATACATTGTATAATTTTATTGTATTATTCCTACACAAGTTCCTAAGTTGGAACAATTTAGTTAGGTTTGCCTTAGTAGAGCTTATTCTCTGACTTGATTGCGAGCTGTAACCATTTCTTGTAATTCTCATTCCAAGGACCTTTCCTTCTGTTTGGTATCTATAAACTTCGTCGTCGACTATTATTCTTGAAGTTTTTCTTCTTCCCACAGGTACAATTGTAAATTTAGAGCATTGTGATATTTCTTGTATGTCCAGACTTTAAGGACAGCCTCTATTATAAGCAAAAATTGCTTTCAATATAGCCATAGATTTTAAAATTGGAGACACGCTTTGTTATTTTAGGGGGACATAGGAACAGACATCATTTTTATGATTTTCTGCATATATTTTGGAAAAGGCGGCAGGAAGCCAAGAACTTCCAAAAGGACGTAAAGCAGGTGAATCAGACTTAGTACATTTGAACTATTTTTATCAGTCATTTCCTGAAAAGCAGATCAGTGAACCCGTTCCAAGCAACACCTAGTAGTTTTTTTTTCAGATTGCAGCTGCCGATAAAATGAGAATTGAATAGGAAAGTGGTCATCGACCACCTCCCACCCAAAATCAGGCTGTGCATCTTGAAAGCAGAGGGATAGATCGAAGCAGAAAATGAAGCGGTTCTCGGGCAGTGATGGGTAAACTAATCAACATTTAGGACACTCATTTCCAGCTCTTCGATCAGGTAAGCATGGACCTGACCCTTGGAATTGATCAAGTTATTTCCCTAGAGTGGGTGTTTACCGTTCAACTCCCCGTGCATTAGGAAGGGCCTCGGCAACCGTGCCACGACGCGGCAGAAGTAACCCGCGTCGAAGTCGGCTGACGGTGGAATGTACGCGGAAATAACAGTAGACTTAATATCCAGGTGAAGCTGCCGTGCCACTGCCTGAAAGGAGGTATTTATAACAAATAGAAGAACGGAGAGAGACATCATGTCGGGTGTAAATCGCGCATTTTCCTGCCCACCCCCATCCCGTGGTGGTGGGGTCGCAAATCCCTTATACAGAGGGAGCGTGGGCATGGGGCATGCGCCCGGCATAGACTGCGGCAAAAAGAAGCTAAAAGGGGACAAGAGGAGACGAGCTTCTGCAGCTCCTCCCAGTTGGCTGAGAGTCTACGGCGATTTCATTTCAGGAATATGCCATCCAGACCTAATGGTCGGAGGTGATGAGGGGGCCCTCTTAAAAATGAAGACTCTCATGGAGACAAAGCTCCGGGCGCTGTCGCCTTCAAGGACATATCGGGGGAGGTTGGGCTCGCTTTGAGTCTTTTCCTCACTCCGCCTCCAAATATTTGGCGGGCGGGGTGGCTTTTGAGGCGGGGGTCCCTCTTTTGGAGGGTACCGCGTCTCCGAGTAGCCCGGCCCAGCCTTGGGTAGGGGCATAGGAGTCAAAGCTTTTTTGGAGCTGTTCTCCATTCAGCAAGCAGCTTTACAAGTCCCCAAAGATGGCTTAATCATCATCTTCGTGGAGTTTCGTCCTGATAGTCTAAGGACTCGGAGGCGCGCAGCTGCATCGCCGTACGGGAACACGGGAGCGGTCATGCAGGGAGAAGGGGGGGAGCTTTAGCCGAGCCTTGGGGTGAACCTTTTCTCCCGCCAGTTCTATCATGTGAGCACCGAAGGTGGTGGTGTTAAAACCAGCACAAAAGTTTCGAATCACTGTGGAAACGACTGTATTTGTAGGCCTGGAAGTTTCAGTAGCCCAAAGGTACTTTTTAATATTGAGGCGTAAGACGTCCCAGGAAGCACTGACGAGCCAGGACCAACTCAGCCTCACGAAAGGAGAGATGATCCGCGTCTGAACGGCAATGATTTCCTTCTCCAGGAGATACGAGCATATTGCTCCAAGGAAGCAGGGTGCGACTCGCTGCAATTTCAGACACTTTGCCATACACGATAAGGACTCATCGTGTACGGTCTTGGAACAACTTTTACAGACTTCATGCATATCCTACTTTGAACTTCTACGTGAGCGATTCCTATGGCGAAAATGGTGGCAGTGGTAGCATCTCCAAAGCAGCGGTACGGATGATTTCACGCGGTAGCGATACCACCTGGCACGCACCGACTTTGTAAGTCAGCTCTTCGATGATGTATTCTAAGGAGTATTCTTCGAGTTCGCTGACATAATCCACCCTTTTCACGAAATTCATGGGAGAGTGCGGCGTCATACTCACTGGCGAGCCATCCAGTATCCAGAGGGCATTAATAATAGCCACCTCGGTAAGGTCCGATGTATTCACCAGAAGGCCCCCGTCCGAGAAATGGGTCATCATTGGCTCTCTGGCAGTTAATCTAGCTAACACTCTCCTTTGATGGAGCATGCCTTAGGCCAACTTGCTACCATCAGTGGAACGAATAACTAAAAAGTGCTCGAATCCAGGGAGATAAAAAACAGCAGGTAATCTTCGAACGAGGAGCCTCGTCGTAATCGAGGCTTCGCTGAGCGAGCTTGTGACTTTGGTCAAGGTCTTGGCCTCCCTACCCGAGGGCGCCTCGGGGCCGGACATATCAGCCTCGGCTAGATCTTTTGCCGAGATGGGAAAGATCTTTGCCGTCATGATGGCACCAGTATGAGGATATCTCATCTCCTTGCGAGTCTTCAGGGCCAGTGCCGCCCGAGGATGGCCTTGCAGAGGGGCGGAACCAGGTTTGCTGTCTGGAACCGAGCCCAGGTTCACCCCTTTGGGGTCACTTACTGGGCCATTTATACCTCATTAGGGGCTCCAAATGGAAACACCTCCCGAGGTGTCAAATATCCCGACCGGGAACTCAGGGGCCCTATGACCTGTCACCGGTGCCAACATGCCGACCGACATTGCTAAGAAAGAAAGAACGGGCCTGTCGGCTACATTCGACTTGACAAATCTCGGATCGACGAGGTGCGTGGACAAGTTCCAGGGGACGATTCTGCCTCTTACTCATCTAAGGGAATTGTGGCCACCTGACTTCAACGGGAGAGGCGCATCCTTTGCCTCGCTGTCTTCTTAGAGGGATCCTGAGAAGGGGAATCCCTTGCAGGTTAGTCGCCCAGAGGAAAGTGCAAAAGGAGATAAATGGTAAACTCCAGAACCGGTTAAAGAAGCAGAATGAGAAGTGTCCTCTTCGCTGGAAGTCTTAGAGGGACCCCTGAGAAAGCACACAGGGCTCCACCTCCGTCCAAGAGGTGTAGCTGCCCGAGGGCGGCTATTTCCCCTTTGCCGCCTTCAAAAGTTAAGATGAGAGCCCCTTCGCCCGTCAGAGTGGTGCTATATTTTAGCTCCTCGTCCACCCTAACACCAAGGTCGTATACTAATATGTCGTAGGATCAGGTAACCCGACCTGACCCTTTGCTTCCCCCCCTCGACGTGGGGGAAGGAGGCGACAACAAATATGGGACTCTCTCCCTTTTGAAGTACGTGGGGGATTAAGACGAGTGAAAGTTCTAATATTGGCCTACTTGGATACTATTTCAAAAGGCTTCGGGTGGTTATAGGATATAAACAAGTGAAACAAAAATAAACTTTAATACTATACGAACAACAAATGAGATTAACAATCCTCCGGCTAATGAAAATTGAAATGAATTTACAAAGAATGATATTATCTGAGCCGTACGAGGCACAATAATTACTCGAGAGGAATCGGGAGGAGACTACGAGTAAGCATTGCGGTCGTAGAGCGTCACGACTCTTCTACGATGAAAAGAAAATGTACTGGATTACGATTTTCTGGACGAGACCTCGAGTATTCACTCAGGGGAGTATTCTTCTCGGGGAAGCGTAGCTAAGCGCGTTATTCTTGACTGAGTCCTTAATCCTTGACCTCCGTCGTTCCGAATAATGGTTTCTGCCTGCGAGCTCTATAACCTGTCACCGGTGCCAACAAGCCGACCCACATTGCTAAGAGAATCGCGCGTCGTCTTTGGATGATTCCAATGACCTCTCAAGATGCTGCGTGACTACTGCGTGAATCTTGCTTACGTGAAAGTGGCGTAGATACAGCTCCCATGATCATTCCCGGGCTGAGGAATATATACGACTCCGCCGGAAGCTCTTTTATTAGCCGAGGGAAGCGATCTCGGCTGTCTCAAAGACATGGCGGTGATTGCTTTAGCTACCATATCGCTAAATAAATAATAATTCTTTTGTAATGCGCTCTTCAAGGCCTGAGGCCTCCCCAGAGCGCACGTTGTGCTGAGATGAGAATGGAAATTCAGGAGACGCTTAAATGTGGTAAGAGAGGGAGAAGACCTGAGTTCAGCAGGAAGAGCATTCCACAACTTAGGGGTGCAGATTGAGAAGGAGCAGTCCCCCATTGAGCAGAGGGATGAACGAGAAATATTCAAAAGAGATGCATGTGATGACCGAAGGGCCCGAGGGACATGGCGTGGCGAGAGGGCAGAAGAGAGGTAAGACGGGACCTTGTTGTTTAGGGCCTTAAATGTGAAGAGAAGTATCTTGAAGTGAGTACGGGAGCTGACAGGGAGCCAGTGCAGTTCATGCAGCAAGGGTTTCGAGGGAGAGAAGCGAGGGCGACAGAGGAGAAGCCGGGCGGCATAGTTCTGTACAAGTTGAAGGGGGCGGAGAGAGGAGGATGGCAGATTCACAAGCAGAGAGTTACAGTAGTCAAAGCGTGAGGTGATGAAGGCATGAACAGCAGTCTCAAGACTTTGGCGATCAAAGTGAGAGCGAATGCGAGAGAAGTTACGAAGGAAACATAGAGAGGATTTGCTGACATTGCGGATATGAGGCTTAAAGGAGAGATGCTCATCAAAAACAACACCCAGATTCCTAACGCAGTAAGAGAAAATGATAGTATTAGCGCCCAAAGTAAGCGAGGGAAAGAGAGATTTAGATTTTTTGACAAGAGCAGGGGTGCCGACGAGGAGGACCTCAGTTTTGGAGTGATTAAGCCTGAGGAAGTTGGTAGAGAACCAGTCAGAAATGGAGGAGTAGGCAGCCAGGAGGTCAGTAACAGAGTAGGCAAGAGACGTGGGGGATATCGCTCCGTAAGTTCGCCGACAAGTTCCGATGGAATATTCTTCGTCCGTGAGATAATCCTTTTCTCTTTATCTGCGCCACTCGATTTTTCTCCGTCTCTCTGTCTCTGTCTCTGACAGACTTCTTCGCTGGATGAGCCTTGGAGAAAGCACATGGGGTTCCCCCTCCGTCTCAGAGGTGTAGCTGCCCGAGGGTGGGTTTTTCCCCTTTGTCGTATTCAAAAGTTAAGAGGAGAGCCCCTTCACCCGTCAGAGTGGTGCTATATTTTAGCGCCTCGTCCACCCCAACACCAAGGTAGGGCGAGTATTGAGAGAGACGGATATAGTGTGAAGTGCTGGAAATGTTGAGACTATGGAAAGCTTGCCAACACGCGGTAATTCCAGGCGTTTATTTTTTCATCCCGTCTCGGGTTTTCGGACGTTTCAGAGATCCTCCTTGAGTGCGTTCGCAATCTAGGGCAGCGATCAGAGGTCACGCAGTGGCCCATCGTTCCCCAAAGGTCACAGCTCCTAATTGGGCAGCCAGAGAGGTAGGAAGACAGGCCGGATATCCTCATTGGGACGTCATAATCCTCGAAGGAGGGCCAGAATCTGAATGGCAGATCCAGAGAGGGAGAGGGGAAGGTCCGAGACTTTTAGTTGGCATGGCAGCCAACAAGGCAGTACCCCCCCCCCCCTCCACACACACACACAACTTAATGCACTCGAAAATGCCACGGGTAGGTGGTCAGACCATTACACGGAGGGAAGTGGTTATTGAGGCAAAACCGATATTCTCAACATTAGCGCGACTTAACGCCCGTGTCCCTCCAAAGCCTGGCGTCTTGCAACCTAGAGGCGTTAGAGGGCGTTGTTTATAGAGGTTCCAAAGCCTCTTTCTGACTAGGCATGAGGTAGATGGGCAAGTACTTAGGCCTCGACAGAGGGTTGAGGTAAGGGTTGTAGAGAAAAAAAGGGGGGAACGAGGATGAAGCGCCCAACTTATCCCGGCCCCCTAATTTTCACTCTGCCCTGGTGAGAACAGTTCCTCCTGGTACCAAGTGCAGGCAGAAAAACGGTCGAGGTGGTAGTCGCCTGCCCTTCTAGGGGTAAATCCCACTTCGCCTCCACTGATGGCGGTAAACCCAGCTTGGCTTCTTCTTCTTCTAGTGGTAAACCTAACTTTGCCCCCTCTCCCGCTGGTAATATCCACTTCATCTCATTTGCCGGTGGTAAATCCGGCTTATTCCCTCCCCGGTGGTAAACCCGTTTCGTCCATCTCATGGTAGTAAACTTCCTTCGCCTCTTATCCTGATGCTAAACCCTGTTTCCGTTCATTCTCTTGTGGTAAATTCCAGATTCACCTCTTCTGGTGTTAAACCCCGCTTCGCCTCTTTTCCTGGTGTTAAACCCCACTTCGCCTGGCATTAAATCCCACTTCCCCTCATTTTATGGTGGTAAACTACGCTTTGCCTCTTCTCGTCGTACTAAATCCCACTTCACCTCCTCTCTTGGTGGTAAACCCCACTTCGCCTCCTCTCCTAGTTTAAATCCCACTTTGCCGCCTTTCCAGGTGGTAAACCACGTTTTGCCTCTTTTCGTGGTATTAAATCCCACTTCAACTCCGCTCCTTGTGGTAAACAACGCTTCGACTCTTCTCGTGATATTAAATCTAAATTCGCCTCCTCTCCTGGTGGTAAACCACGCTTCGCCTCTTCTCGTGGTATTAAATCCCACTTCACCTCCTCTCTTGGTGGTAAACACTACTTCGCCTCCTCTCCTGGTAATAAATTCCACTTCGCGTCTTATCCTGGTGTTAAATCCCACTTCGCTTCCTTTCCTGGTGTTAAATCCCACTTCGCCTCCTTTCCTGGTGTTAAACCCCGCTTCGCCTTTTCTCGCGGTAATAAATCCCACTTCGCTTCCTTTCCTGGTGGTAAATCACGCTTCGCCTCTTATCGTGATATTAAATCCCACTTCACTTTCTCTCCTGGTAGTAAACCATGCTTTGCCTCTTCTCGTGGTATTAAATCCCACTCCGCTTCCTCTTCTGGTGGTAAACCCCGCTTCGCCTCAGCTCCTGCTCGAGCGAGGCCCGCGTCAATGAACCTTGGCCGAGGGCCAACCGGGGAGCTGCGCGCTTAATAGAGATGATGATCTCTTTGTCACGCCCAGGCGCTCCTCCCTACCCTCCCTTCCTGCCTCGAAGAGACAGCTTTCTTGTCTAAAGTCCTACCGTAGTAGGGAGACGCGTCTTTCCTCAACGCGTGGTCACCGCGCATCACCACACCCCCCATCTCTTTATGCCCTATCAAGGACGAAGACATCTATGGTCATAAGACCCCAAGTAAGGCCCCTCACAACGCCCTTCCATTCACATCATAACACACACTTGTTCCTCAGCCAGCCATTTCTCACTCATTCACATAATCACACCTGCTTTTCCGCGCACCCTGACACTTCACACAAGTCCATTTTCCATTGATTCCTCTCACATGCCACGCCCCTCAGGGGGGCGAGAATAGAGGGGGTCCCTGGAGAGAATGAAACAGGAGATAGGAAGGTACGTTTCTGAGCTCAAAGAAACTTGTACCTGGCACACGCGGTCTTTCAACTTAAGGAGGTGCACAAACACACATTAGTTGGGGGGAAAACAAACAAATAAGGATAAATAGAAACAAAGACTAAAGAAATAACAACAAATAAAAAAAAGATAAGTAAACGAGCAACAAGGAAGCACGCTTCGGCGTCGGGACTGGGCATGGGCACTGGGTAAAAACGAGAGGAAAAATGAGTATGGAGGAAGCCCAACATACTTAAAAACTCCACCACAGCAGTCTGGTGTAGGATCCCGCCGCCAGCATGAGAGAAAAACAATAGCGACCCCCTCCTGTCACAGTACCAGGACAAATACTGTACTGCACAACAAGCTCCCCCAAACTAGGTAACATGTTTGGGGGCAAATGAGTTTCTGCTGAAAGGTTGAGGGGAAAGCTCCATCAGATGACGCTCTAACTCGCACAAGTAATGCGAACCTGGGAATGTGGGTATGTCAAGCCTTAATGACCAACGTGCCCGGTGACAACGTGCCCTGTGAGTCGCTATGGATTACAAAACGTTTGCAAACTGGGCACGGCGCGTTATTAAACCTTCCCCTTCCGGCCCGATATCTGATGGTCTCCCGCCGGAAGAAACCGCCGGCCATTTCAGCCAACCACAGAGTCCCTTACTCGACTACTTATGGATAGATGGGAGCCCATCTTCGCTTCCGATGGTTGCCGGAAGTTTATGAAGGACGAAATGGAGGAGCTTGACATCTAATCTACTTCCGGCGCCCTGAGAACCTCTCCAGAGTTTCGAGTATAAAAGATGAATTCTTTTAACCTCAGTAGTAGAGCTTGTACAGCGTTTGGCGGGGCAGGAATTGTCATCTATTGGTGTAATGGTAAATCGCCGAAGCACCAAGTCTTCAGAGAGGAGATAGGACCCAGTTAGGGAGACACCTTACCCCGTTGGTCTGCAAGTCAGTGCGGACCCAAGCTCGTACTCACGTGTAAGAGCCCAAGCTACAAACAGCCTCAATCTGGTTCCCTAAGCGAGAAAACTACTTCCCGGCTTCTCTCCGTGACCCTACGCGTCGATAGGTCACTTGCCCCCACCCCCCCACTCACAGAGGCATCCAAGATTCCTCGGAGTTCACGAGCGTGGGGCCCTCTTTAACAAGCAGCTTTCGTTATCGCCTTCCTCCAGCAGAATCGTGAGGAATTGTGGGCTCAGGTCGGTCCCTGGAGAACCTACCCCATCATCTCCACCCCTTACCTCACCACCTTCACTCACCAACGCCGCCCGAACATCAGGTTCCAAGGTAACCCTTCCCTTTCACATTCCCCGACTTCACCGCGAAGCTTACTAACATTACAAGTGTATAGGATTTACATAGTGAATAGTTATTTACAAGCCAAGTGAGATATCCGAGATTCACCTATTGATTTATCTCTCAAAGCACCTTATTTGTATATATATATATATATATATATATATGATGAAAATTAATGCAATATCGCACGAAAAGATGAGGAATTAAACTACATTCTCCGAAGACAATTTAATTCAGAACAGTCTCGGTGTATCTCACACCTTTTTTCAACTGACACTGGATTGAAAATATAAGAAAAGTGCTTACAAACATAACAAAGGGTCAGGTCGTGAAAGATCACCTCTTTTTCCCCCAATCCCCTACTTGTGGCTAATCAGGGGGGATGTTAGGTCTAAACATATTAAAGGGCTGACATTTAACTATTTTGTTTATTTGCTTTCTTATTACAGGATTAAAAGAAAATTGACCCTCAGATAGATTTAAATTAGGAACTGACGATATCAAGCTCAATTCTACGATTCTTCTCTTAACATAGTTAGCCGATTTAAATACCATTTTACTTCCATTGAAATCGATCGAATGATTCAATTCTCTAACATGGCAAAATATTCCACTGCTTTCGCTGCCCACTCTAATATCTCTTTTGTGTTCATACAATCTCTTGTCTAGATTCTCCCCGTTTCCCCTATATAAACTTTATGGCAATCGTTGCATGGTATTGCATATATTCCTATGTTATGATGTTCTTTGGGTTTCCTGGCAATCATCAATTGGTTTAAGGAATTATTATATTTAAAGGCTAGATTAATACCCGCTTTTCCAAATATGTCCTTTAAACTATTTAATTTATTATTAAATGGCAATGTTATACATTTGTTGAAGTCATTAGTGCGGGAAGGCTTATTACCATAGAATGTTTTCCTAGCTGCAAAATGGACAGACGATATGAACCAATCGGGGTAATACAAATTATAAAAAATGGTCCTGATAATGACAATTTCCTCATCTAAATAGGAAGGATAACATATTTTATATGCTCTAAGGAAAAGGTTAGAAATTACCGATTTTTGAACAGTATTATCGTGAAACGAAAAATAATGTATATAGGCATTCGAGTGGGTTGGTTTCCTATACACGTCAAGTTTTAATTCATGGTGATCTTTATTAATGAAGACATCTAAAAAGGGTAATCTATTATCATATTCCCATTCATATTTAAATTTGATGGACATGCAAATTATTCAAATTATTAAAAAAGGTATTAAAATCATGGCCATTAGGCCATACAGAAAATACATCTTCAATGTACCTTAACCATATAAAGTTAGGGGGAGAAATTGTGGGAAGGAGTTCAGTCTCAAAATATTCCATGAAGAGACATGCCAATATCGGAGATAAACTATTTCCCATGCTAAGGCCAAATATTTGTCTATAAAACTCATTATTTACTCGAAACACATTGTCAGAGAGACATAATTCAACTAAATCGATAAATTTACTCGTAGAAATGGGAAGATCCAAATTAAGTCTAGGCATGATTTCCCGCAGAAGGCCCATGGTTTGGTCAACCGGAACTTTGGTAAACAAAGAGTTTACATCAAAGCTCAAAAGTTTTCCATCCGGTAATTGCAAGTGGTTGAGGCGGTCAACGAAATCTTGAGTGTTCAAAATGTGTACAGATGAGATTCTTCCAACTGCTGGAGATAAATGCTTGGCGAGCCATTTGGAGAGCTTATAAGTGGGAGAATTAATATTGGAAATGATTGGCCGTAAGGGACTCTTTGTGGGTCTTTGGGAGCCCATACATATAGGGAAGTGAAGGGTTCGTACTCCTGAAATGCTTAATTAAATCCGTGCTTTTCAATATTCTCTTCAATTTGTTGTTGAAATTGCTTGTTTTGTTATTGAGCGGGTCACTTTGTAGCTTTTCATATGTGTTCACATCGTTAAGAAGTTCATTTAGTTTATCATTATAACTATGTTTGTCCAAAATGACTCACTGATTCGTTTTATCGGATTTGGTTATAACAATGTTGTTATTAAATTTAGGTTTATTTAACGCAATCTGAAATCTTTTGGGAAAACCAATTTGTTTAGATTTTTCAGAATTTAGGGCACTAAGCATATAACCACTAAGAAATTCACCACTTATTTGCTCATGCGAGGATTTGGCTATGGATACTAAATGGTCTAGTGAGAAGTCATCGCATGACTTAATTGAAAAGCTTAAACCGTATCCTAACCTTATATAGGGTACAAAGATACGAAGGGAACGCCCATCACATAGTAAAAACCAATGGTAAAACACAATAACAAGACAGAGCAATACCAATAAAAAGATCATTAGGCAACTAAAACGGACATATGCGTCCCCAAAACGATATACACACAATAACGCCGTGTATATGAATGGAAATGGTGGGTGAAAAGACAAAAACATTTTAAAGGATTATCATTAGAACGAAAACATTTAGGGCTAAAAGTTAATCCAGGATCAAAGCAGAGACACGTGGTGGGGGAGGCAATGCGAATGATATTACACTAATAAAGAGTGACAACAGGCTGCATTATGAAGTTATTTCATTTAGTATAAGTGTTATTAAACAGGGTCGAGTTTAAATAAGCCAGAGGAAATGTGTATATTGGGTAAGATGCCAATTAATGAACACGACAATATTTATTTTTGAGAAATCAGCGGAATGATAAAGGAATTTTGCCTAGTTCCAGTCAATGGGGTGGTTATTTTCAGATAAATGTAAAAATAAAGCGCTGTTTAGTTCGCCTCTTCTAATATTATACCTATGTTGGTAAATTCTAGTAGATAAAGATTTACCAGTTTGCCCGAGGTAACATAAATTGCAAATATAACATTCTTTAGAATATACTCCACCTTTTTTTCTCACGTGCCACTTTGTGAGTTTTTCATTATATATATATATATATATATATATATATATATATATATATATAAGAGTGGGGGCAAACTCCAACCACCCCTCGGCCTATTCCTCGACAGATAGCCGTAATAATAATAAATAATACTATTAAATAATAATAACATACTACTACTAATAATAATCAATAGTAATAATAATAATAAAAAGGTAAATTAGTGCTGAGAGGGGGCGAGGGAAAAGCGCACCAACAAATTTCCAGGTCCCCATCAGAGAATTCACATCAACTTAGTCCGGGAGGAAAGTGCAGCTCCTCCAGGTAACAAATGTAAAAGGCTACTCAGGGTAACTCTCTGCGGGAAAGTGAATTGTACAATGTGAAGTTCGTCTGCAAAGGCAAGATATGAGAGTTTCGTTTAAAACACGTTCAAGGCCACATGCGCCACCGGTGGTACAGACAGAATTCCTTCCAAATGCCACGTGTACCACAGGTGGTGCATTTCACAATTTTCACATATATCATTTCAAATTTAATTTTATGTTTATATACTTTCATAAACTAAAAATATGGATGGAAGGAAAGAGATTGATAACTGAAATACCTTTTATTAAAAAAAAAATATCTCGCGAGGAAGCAGGAACGCTTCTGAGCACTTCTTGGGAATTATCTCTGGTATTTCAAGGGAAAGCTTGAGTTGTGGGCATAGCCTGGAACGTGATAATTATTAATTAACACGTTCAAGACCCAGAGTCTGGGACAAGTTGCTGAGGAGTATTGGCGCGTAGGTATGGATGGGGCTTTAATTTATCCTCGATGTGGACATCAATGAATTTAATAGAGTAGGATCAATTGATAGATTGGTTGTCTATCAATACGAGTGGTGAGTTGGTAGGCTTATTAAAAGAGCATAGGGGTGGGTTTATTGATGTTCCTGGAGTCTGTTAGCAGTGACCAGACCTATTAGAGAGCTCAGTGTTAAGGGTAGTGATTAATGAAGGTTGTTAGGAGTAAGATAGAACAGTATCATCAGCGAATTGAAGGAAATTTAGGGAATGCAAAGAACGGGACATATTATTAATGTAAATTATTAAGAAGGGGCCTGAGACAGACCCTTGGGGGCTCTCATGGTGATAGCTGACGATGGTGAGAGAATGACATAAACAGCTACTAATTGTCAACGATTTGTCAGGTTGGATATGAACCAAAATTACTGATTCTACGGACTCCGATTTGGTCAAGCTTATTTGGGGAGAATTTGATGATTTCTCGTATTAAAAGATTTAGAGAAGTAAAAAAAAAAAAAGGAACAGAGTGAAATGTGTACATTTAAAGTATAATATTTTGATAAGTATTCATAAATCGACACCAGACGTGCTAACGTTACATAGTGATGAGGCGAAAGAGTTTATTGTCAGTAAGAAAAGATTTAAGTTTCGAGGGCGAGTTGTTTTTTTCTAACTATTTTGGATAAAGTTGGGGTTGAGTAAAGGAAAAGTCATAACTTGATAAGAAGGGTACGGGTATATGATTTATAGCAGGGGTAGGGAAACCCTCGCCCAATTTTCATCGCCCCCTGAGTGATATATTTGTATGCACAAATTTTCAATTCGGAAATTTAAATAATATTTGTATGTCCAATTTCCGTGCTGGTCGTCAATAAAAATGCGTATTATTTTTTTAGATATCAATGCGTGAGTCTATCGATCGATGTAATAAATTTAAACAACATTTACCAAGAGACGAGAGTCAAATTTTATTTATCGCCCGCCGACTTCTTTAATTAGAAATTTTCCCCCACGGCTAAAAAAAAGCTTCCCCGGCCCTGATTTATAGAGCGAAGTAATACAGGCAAGTTTCAAACAGGAAGGAAACACCACATGAAAAGAATTCAGTAAAGAAAAGCTATATCATTGGGCGAGTGATATCAGCAGTAAGTTTGTTTTAGGATAGTTGACAAAACTTTAGTATTGGTAGAGGAAAAGGCAAGAAAGTAATTGGTGTTTCTGTCAGGTATGTATCCCATCGGTTGGATAGAGGGTGATGGGATGAAGTTATCTAATTCAGTGGCAATATTTATAAAGAGTTAAAATGCTTAGAAATGCCATAAATATTTTCAAAAGATTTCCAGCTGTCGATAACTCAAAGAAAGATCGATTGGTAGAAGTAAGTTAAATGTTTGTTCAACATTTTTTATGTGGTCTATATCAGCGAAGCTAGACTTGAATTTGAGGTTAAAATAAAGTTAATGTTTTGTATTATCGGCGTTAAATGAAGTATTTCTCAATCTATACAAAGTGTATGTTTATTGTTAATGCATTTAAGTAGTTTTTTTTTGTAATCTATGGACGGGAGTTATGTTGAGTAAGGAGAACCTTGGAGGGAACAGGACAGAGGACATTGTATGTATGATAGAAAGTATTGAAAAGGACTCCAACGCTGAGTTTAGGTCATTGAAATGATCCAGGGAGCATGAGTTGCAATATGTCATATATATATATATATATATATATATATATATATATATATATATATATATATATATATATATATATATATATATATATATATATATATTCACAGGGACAAAGAGGCATAAGGGGGTAAGGGGGTATCTCACGAACGAACGGGCCGTCAACCAGCGTTTTTCGGTAAACTTCCGGGGCGATAACTAAGCGAGACGAGTCAAACTGGAGACCGGAACTCAAATCAGCGAGGGCGCTAAGACCTTACCCGCCGTGCCTTGAATCGGTGTGTGACACTTCCGACGGCAAACAACATCGTTCCGGTCGAAGTCGTATATATTTCCCAGCCCGGAAACGAGCAAATTAGTATTCAACCAGGAGGCAGGCACTGCTTACGCAATATCCAAGCAGTAATCAAGAGGATTCATTGGAACCAGTCAAAGGACATAACGCGCCACTTCACAAGTCGCCAGGGCCCGATGGCTTCTTACCACGGGTGCTGAAGGAAGTGCGAGATGAGGTCTCCCCACATCTCTGCTCGATCTTCAGGAAATCGCTCGAGACTGGATGCGTGCCAAAGGACTAGCGAGACGCGGAAGTCACCCCCATATTCAAAAAGGGTAACGCGAGCGAGCCATCTAACTACCGGCCGATCAGCCTGACGTCGGTAGTAGGAAAATTGATGGAAAGTATCCTGGTTGACGAAATAACGCAGCACGTCGAGTCCAACCACCTATTGAGGAATTCCCAACACGGGTTCCGGCGGCACAGGTCATGCCTAACGAACCTTTTGGAATTCTTCCACTTCGTGTTCAGCGAGCACGACCGGGAGAAGGCGGTGGATGTCATCTACCTCGACTTGAAGAAGGCCTTCGACAAGGTGTCCCACCGCCGATTGCTGAAAAAGGTTCGAGCGCTAGGCATCGCCGGAGCTGTAGGTGACTGGATCGAAAACTGGCTGCATAGTCGAAGGCAGCGAGTAGTGGTGAACGGGCAAACGTCCGGTTGGCTACCGGTAACAAGCGGCGTTCCCCAAGGCTCCGTGCTGGGCCCCCTACTCTTCATCATCTATGTAAACGACATAGATGATGGCATAACTGCGAGGATTTCCAAATTTGCCGACGATACCAAACTAGGTATGAACGTGGCAGACGCGGAAAACGTCGAGAGACTCCAAGCCGACTTGAGGAAACTCGGGGAGTGGTCAGACAAATGGCAAATGCCGTTCGATGTCGAAAAGTGCAAGGTGATGCACATCGGCCACAGAAATCCCCAAGCCGTCTACAGCCTCAAAAACTCGGCGCTCGAGAGCACAGACATGGAAAAAGACTTGGGAGTCGTGATCACCAGCGACCTCAAGTTTTCCAAGCAGTGCATCGAGGCGGAGAAGAAAGCCCAGAGAATCTTGGGGTATATCAAGCGACAGTTTGGGTATCGGAACAGGGAAATCGTTCTCGCTCTCTTTAATTCCCTGGTCCGACCTCACCTGGAGTACGCAGTCCAGTTTTGGAGTCCATCCCTTCGGAAGGACATCGCCCGACTGGAGCGAGTACAAGCCAGGGCGACCAAACTGATCCCCTCGATCAGGCACAAAAGTTACGAAGCCCGCCTTGAAGAACTAAACCTCTTCTCACTGGAAACCCGAAGACGGCGCGGTCAATTAATCGAGGTCTTCAAAATCCTCCGAGGTATTGACCACGTAGGCAACGGGGACATGTTCCAACTAAGCGAGGGCGTAACGAGAAACCACGGCTACAAAATTGAGCTGCCGCGTTATCACCGGGACAGATGCGGGAACTTCTTCAGTTACAGTATCTGCAACGAGTGGAACGCGCTTCCGCCAGAAGTCGTGAACAGCGACTCTGTGGAGCAGTTCAAAAGGCGCCTGGATAAAGTCCTGGTTCGCTGACAGGCTCACGAGTCCCTGACTCGTAACAAGTACCCTCTCGTATGGACCGTAAGGTCTTCTAGGGTACTTCTTTTCCTTGTGACTCCTTGTAACTCTCTGGTACCCTAAGGATTCGCAGGCAAGAAACTAGTTGTTCAGAACTACAGCAGTCAAGCACGTAATGGCTCATTCTAGAATAACGCGCTTCGCTCCGTGCCCTGCAAGGATACTCCCTCGAACAACCACTCGAGGCCCTCTCCTCCTCTTGGAAAATCGTAAGCCTATTACATTTTTCTATATCCCCGTCGAAAAGACGTGACGCTTTCAGAATACGAGGCTTCACCTCATCATTTTCTCCCGTTTTCTTTCGCTAAATATTGTGATACTCATAGCTCGTGCTGAAGCACACTGTAAATTAATTTCCCTTTTGCTGAACGATTAGTTTTCTCATAGTGTATATATTATTGTTAAATTCTGTTATTTGTTTGTATAATAGTAAAGAGTATTTTTCTTTCTCTTGTTTAAATCCCAGAACCACATAAAAAGCCATTGATCTATTTTCTAGGTCGGCCAACGGAATAAACGCACTCGAATATCCCCTAACTTAAAAAGGGATTTCACCCGCGTTTAGGGAGGGCTAGCGAAGGTCAGTGAAGCCTACCTGACCTACAACACAGTACATGGTGGGAGCTTCAAGCACTTTGCATGACCCTATGGTCATGGTATAATTTATGGGGAAAGTACTTTGCTTTGTAGAGGGAATGTGGCGAAAGTGGACATATGATCAGTTCTGTTGACTGCAATTATTCCATAGGTGTTAGAAAATTGGTTGTGATAGATATGAACGATACAAGATGAGGGGTTTTAAGGCACTATCTGGCGACAGTGACCAAGGACATAGGTCGGCAGTATCAATCATTTATAGTTTATTTACTTGGCTACATTAAAATAAATGCAAACCAAATATGAATAGAACAAATTTGTAAGAACCAAGTTTTGCTAAGAATGATTATGTCAATCTGAACGTCGATTTGAACTAAGGTCACAAATAATTCATAGCAATTTCGTTAAATAAGTGTATATTTAAATGAAAAAGGGCAAACATTTTGCTTAATTTGGAACGAGCAAAGGTACGAGGGGCGGTCAATAAGTTTTGCAATTCGGATATAAAGAAACGAGATATGAGGAAAAGTGTTCTATTATTTTTCAATATAACTACCCTCGACTTCAATGCACTTGCGCCACTTGTCCCTGACGCTTCGAATTCCCGACAACCAGAAATCTCCCGACTGTTGTTCAATCCACTCCTGGACGGCGAACTGGACATCTTCATCGTCCTCAAACCGGCGTCCACGCAGTGCAGCCTTGAGCTGGCGGAATAATAAATAGTCGCTAAGGGCCAGATCTAGACTGTAGGGGGGATAGTTGAGCTCCTCGAATCCGCACTCACAGAGGGGAGCTTGTGCAACTCTGGCCACGTCATGGCCAAATTGTCGTGGATGATGTTGTTAACACTTCAATGTGATATTCCAAGTTCTCGCTCGATTTCTTCGACCTTCACCCGTCGATTTTCGAGGATCATCCTCTCCACACCGGCCACATTGTGCTCGTTGGTCACGTCTGGCGGGCGTCCTCGACGGGGGTCATCTTTAAGGGACTCACGACCATGGCGGAACTCCCTATTCCAGCAAGCAATGGTTGCATAGGAAGGGGCGGTGTCGGTGTACACTGCAACCATGCATCATGGATCTCTTTTGCATTCTTGCCTTCCTTGGTCAAAAATTTGATCACTGCGCGGTGCTCAACCTTCTCCATTGTTGAAAAAATTGTGAGTGACGATCTGCGATCAGCTACTACTTCTTAAATAGACGAGGCAGGAGCGTGCGGCTGCAGGTCCTGACTTGTCATAACTTGTCCTAACACCCCCACAAACAGCCATCCCCCTTCCTCTGTTTTGCCCTACCGATTCGCAAAACTTATTGAACGCCCCTCGTATTTCTAATTCATTTCTTCCCCGTTTATTTAATAATCTTACCAGGCAATGGCTTCGCCACTCTCCCCTACGTGGGGAGCTTGCGCTTCGCTACTAAGATTAAAATTTAAAATCTAAAAAAAAGCGGCCATGGTTAAATTTTTATAAATCTTCTGAATTTCACCAATTATAATAATTTTAATAGGGAACTCTAAACTAAAATTCCCCCTTTCAAAATATCACGTTGCTAAAGTATAGAGTTATTGAAGAAGATATATAAAAATAAATTTTCTGAACTTCACCCTTTGTAATTATTTGGGTTGTAAAAAATTCACAAAATTTCGATATTTATATTTATTTGTGAACTTCACCATTTTGTTTTTTGGATAGTATAAAAGAATTATTAGAAATAACTTTGATAAAAAACATAAGTCATAACCAAACTAAGATGAAATTATTATTCAAATACTCAAAAAAATCCCCTACTTAAATTATAGTTAGTGATTATGATGATGATATAGCTCATTCCTAGTCAATCTATAATGAATTTCACCAGTATTTTCTACCTGTAGTTTATGGTATGTCCTTTTTTTCTTACAAAATTTTCTTGCTATCTCCTGATATCAACATATTGACTTCCAACACTTCTTCTTAATGAACATCATGATGTACATTTATTATATGCGTAAAAGTATGCCACATATCGTAGGAATTCTTACCTATGAATTCAACATGACAACCAAATTCAGCAAATTTGGGAGCGTTTCGTGATGCCTCCAAAGAAAATCTGGTGCTTTTGGAGCAATGTGGGATTCTCTACCCTCCTCCAATCCCAAGTATCTGATGCTCACTATTCCCTAAGCTTCCCCAATCGTCAAGTCCTGAACCAAATTACCATCGTTCGAAAGTACTAGATGTAATGTATTGACACCCATTGTTGCCTCATTAACGAATTTATTCAAAACTTATCTTCAACACAAAAATTACATCTTATTTTTCCAGCACACCGGACACGTCGGGCCGGTATTTGGTTTCTTTTTATTGATCTTGGCCCCCAGGTTGTAGAGATCCAACTTCTCACCCAAACTTCATTGGATTTCCAAACGGGCTGATATATCAGACGGGGTGGAGGCTGGGATGAAGGTAAGGATATGTATGTAGGGGACGTGAGCAGGTGTGCACGCGAATTAAGGGTTTTGATTCGCGTGTAATCAAATGCAAAACTCCACAAGGATATAGGATGAGGAATCAGTTATTTGAGATATATATGAATCTTCCTCTGAAATCAAGTTATGTATGAATTTTGAATTATAGATATGGAGACACATATGTATGCAAATAATCGAGACTGATGGACGTGGCGTGTGAAATAGGATCATTTCCCAATCGCTTCCATCGGCCGAGTCTAAGGAACAAAGGAGACATATTGGAAAAAGTAACCCTGATTTCATCTCAAAAGGAAGCAGAGAAAATTGCGAATTGATGAGATCCTCATTCTTCCTGAATATATATACATATTATGCAATATGAATACATATTGACAGGCGAGGAATCGAAAGTTGCTTAAAGAAAAAAATTACTGAAAGGGGAAAACAAAATAGATCAACAGACATGGGAGAAGGTGATGTGTAAAAGGGACGAGAGAAACTAAAAAATGGGGATAAAAAATTAAGATGTCGAGGTAAAACTTGAGTAACAATTAATAGTAAAACTAAAATGACGGGGACTACTCCGCCGGATTAACTGACATTAATGTTTTCACAGTCCACTATGAGGCGGACTATTTAGACCACGAGAGTTCGCACACAAGGATATCAGAGAATCAAAGCTAAGAACAAAAGACCCCTTCTTGAGTCGTTCAGAGAGGTCATTCTGAAAACGTCTGACGCGGCATTTTTCGATTCTGCTTTTATGTCCTTTTGTAATTCCGCGGATTTAACGATCTAAATCCGGGGTTCTTTTGCCATTCATTCCTGTCGAGCCCTTAATTCAAGAAGATTTAGGGCCTTAATACCTCTCTCTAATCCATCGACACCGGAGCCTCACCAAAACCGATTTTAAAGGCCCCTTTTTGAAGGAAGAGAGGCCCCAAGTTTCGAGGATTCTAGAATAGGAATAGGCCTCTGTATCCGACACTGGAAGATACTTGTTCGCTCCTTTAAGTGCCGCATTTGGCCTCTTATCGATAGTGATCAGGACATGAAAAGGGACACAGGAACATATTGAGGTCTATCAGAAAGGGCGAAGTGCAAAACAGGAGTTTTAATAATAGTAAACTCACTCGAGTTCTATAAATCCTATACCAAATAGAGTATAGGATTGTAATTTAAAAAGGAACAAACAGATGACCACTGCTCTATTTGTAGCGAAATCAATCGATTCTAGTGTCCTACTTTTTACGTAGTGAATTAATATTTATGGGGAAGATATTTGTCATATACAAAAATAACCGCTTATTCTGTTGAAGTGAAGTTAGCAATTTTATGTGAATAATTTAATTAAAAACAAGGCGAGAACCTGTGTGAGATCTACACCAGAATTCAGAATTATTTCAGAGGAACAAAAAAGTTGGTTGGGTGGAAAAAAGTGAAAATGTTTGAAGGATACGAAACTCCCAGTTTCTTTTATGGTCATTGGAGAAGTCTGCAATGGCGAGGTGGAAATGAGAGTCGGTATTGGATGCGGTGGAAAAGGAAACCAACCAAACCCTGACGAGGAGATCACAGCAAAGGAAGATAGACCTTTAAAAGAATGTCTGCGAAAGGTGAAGATGCGTAAACTTGGTTGACCATAAATTTGGCTTTTTCTAATACAGATTTTTGGGGTGGGGGGACTCAACTGCCGACGGCCATCATGGTCATAGCCACAGAAATATCACACTATTCTATCCTTAGGCGAAATTAAAAGGTAAAACAAAACTAAAAAGAAACCAACAATGAAACCAATAGATCTCTTGCCTTGAAACCTTTAGTTGATAATGTAGCTTTGGGGTCGGGGGGGGGGGTCTCCACGTCTTTTGGAGGGGCCAGAAGTTCCAAGGGTTTGTCTAGCCCTGGACAGGAGCGAGAAAGCCGAAGCAGGACTAGGGGCTAAATTGTAACCGGTTCTACCAGGATGGACCGAGGGAAGGTAGGACAGACAGATGGGTTCCGACCAAGCGCGATAGCTACCGTGCTCATAGGCCTAGATGGGCCTTAACTGCCCTCTAGTCAGCCAACCCTTAGGTGGTGTCTTTTAAGGAGTATTCATTTAATTTTTTTTCGCATTAACTACACCTTTCATAAGCTAATGATCGTCCGAAAAACATTCCCAATAGCAGCCTGGGGGGGTCAACCGCATTTACTAGAAGGGTCACGTCCGAGAAGCAGGCGACCTTCGGTTCCCTGCAAAAATAACCTAGCGAATGCCTGGCTCTGAGGAATCTTGTGTCCTCTGAACAGTATGCTCCCATCAGTATAGCAAATTATCCAAAACGTTTGAAGGCGGCGGGCTCGAAGATGCCGGGTAAACTCTCTATGAGTTGAGCCGTCGTCACCAAGGCTCCACTCACCTTGTTTTTGCTTTTAAGGGTACCCCATGGCCGGTGGTGCCAACTTTGGGCCTGGTCATCAGCCGATTGGCAGTGAAGCAGTCTGTCCTCGGAGCCTCCCGGAAGGAGATCCCGTTTTTTTATTTCATAATTATTCTTTTATGGAGGCTCCCACCGAAAGGGCTCCGAACCAGGACGGGCCAGACTTAGCCCGGTTCTATTCCCAGATGGAAAGGGACTTGGCCACCTATTGGGCACCATTTGAGGAGAGCCTGCTCCCTTTTTGATTCCTCGGGGACCCACATTACCTCGGAGGATCTCACCCTGGACTGGGGTTAGGCTGTTTTTTGTCACGGAATCATTAGCAGGTCCTGGCAAGGTCCTGTTAACTGGGATGGGGTGCCTTCGGTTGACCGGTCACTTCCAGAGGGGCCTAAATCCGGCAATTCCTCCTAAGTTGTCAGAGAACCGACCGGGGACTCTCTAGTCATGTAGACCCCAAGAGTGTTACTAAAGGTTGGTCTTAGAATGTTTCCATCGATAGCAGGGGTCCCTATAGGGGTTTTCACCTCGGTTTTTCGGGGGGGATGGGAGCTCTCACCGGCGAAAGAGAAAGGGAGGACGCTGTTGGTCAACGATCGCCACTCCGAGGAAGGGGATCAAGGAGAAAACGCCCTTACCCGAACACATGGGGGAGGGGGAAGTTCTCTCTTTGCTAGAAGTTTTGGAGGGGCTCTTGAGAAAGCATAGGGGCGACGCCCCCTCATTTGATTTAGAGCTACCCGAGAGCAGCTCATGAAATGGAAAAAAGGGGAAACCCCTTTGGCAATTGAGGGTGGGGAAAGAGGAGCCCCTTCATTCGACAGATGCGTTGTCGGGGGCCTCGATCAACCCAACACAAAAGTGGGGCGAGGTTTCACGTTTCTTTTTGTTCTCCGCTATCTCGTTCACCAGCGGAGGAAACAAAAACTTGCGACTGTAAACAAAATTAAAGGGGTTGGTGGTGGACTATAGCCCGCGTCCAGCATCTCGTGAGTTGGACTTTCCGACCTCTCAAAAGCTCCAACTCTCGGAGCAAGAAAAGTCGACGCACATCCAACGAAAGTTACCCAGCGGACGCTCACTTCCCGAAAGCCGCAGCTCCCAAGTGAGCAACCGGAGAGGCAAGTGCGGCACTCTGGAAATCCTTAATATGTTGCACTACTCCTCAAAGACGACCAGAATCAAAAGTTTGTCATACCACAGACCTAAAGACTTTTAATTTGCATGGTGTCAGCCAACAAGAGAGCACAACCAAACCCCATAGCCACTACAGCATTAGGAACTCATGGACGGCTGTAGGAAGGTAGTCATCTCAGTAGGCGCAGGGAAAGGGTTATTGGTTGCACGATGTACCTCCCAATATTTTTGCCTCAACGCCCAGGTACCCTTCAGCCTGCTATCTTGCAATCTCTGGGTGTTGTTTATAGAGGGTTCCAAAACCTCTCTTGTGACAAGGCATGGGGCAGCTGGTGAGATCTTTAAACCCAGAGAGAGGAAATGTGGAGGGGATACTCTTAGAAATAAAAGGTGCCTAGAGGGACCGGGAGAACGCACCAGTTTCTCGAGGGCCGGCAAATGTTGAAGTCAATTCAGTGTATTATTAAACCTTTCTTATTGAGACCTAGGCAAGGAGAAAGTGACGCTTCTTCAGGTACCAAGTGTAGCATTACACACAGAGTACATTCCTCCGGGGCATAAAAGTGTTACAATGCTGGTCACCAGAAATACAGCTTCTGAACGCGCTAAACTTCTACACTTTCTATTAAAGCACTCTTGAATAAATGATGAAAAGTTGAGAGCAAAATTTTCTGTAAATTCTTACAACATTCCGTGGCGATTTCATGATACACATTGTGTCGCCTTATTATTATGCTGAAAGAGTTGTGTGCCTCCCTCCTCCCCTCCCAATTCACTTAAATTTTTATCAAAATTATGCTTTTAAAACATAACAGGCGACGTTGCCGCCATTTTACTCCAGTTCCCTCGTGACTAATGTGGAGTGAATGTATTAAGGCTCTTTCTTCGCGCTTTCCTCTAACATTCTCACAAAAGATCCGAAAATTTAGGAATTTTTTATATTTTTAAAATTTTCATAAATGGGAGAAAAGAACCTGACATATTTTTGTTATTTATTCAGCACTAGAAAAGATGCGCGGCTTTTCCTTCGGAGATAAACATTTTAATTATTTATCAAGATAATTTATTACAATATTCGAAGATTTTTTTCATCAATCTTTATATACTCTGTATTGGAAGCATGGCCAAAAGAGGTCAGCGTTGAAGTTGGTGTCAAGCAAGGATGTATCATAGCCCCAGTGTTATTCAACATCTTTATATCTGCTATCACCTTACTCAGTCAGAATGCAATTCCTCAGGAGGACAGGGTTGCTATCCAGTACCGACATGATGGCAACCTAGTTAATTTTCGAAGAATTCAAACCCGCACCTAAACTGTGACCAATCATATTCTGTAACTTCAATATGCAGACGACTGTGCGCTGATCGCACACACACACCACTTGATCTACAAAGATCCCTCAATGTCATAGCCGGTCTTTACGAAGTGATGGGTCTGAAAATGAATGTCAATAAAACAGAGATACTAATGCAACGACAGAATCCAGGACCACGTCTAACTTTCCACATTAACGGTGATGATATGAAACAGGTGACAAGTTTAAAATATCTGGGCAGCATCCTTTCGGATAAGTATAATATAGATGAAGCAGTATGTAACAGAATAAATCAAGCCTCTGTAGCCTTCGGAAAACTGCGCATAAGAGTCTTCCAAAGCAATAACCTCAACCTAAAAACGAAGATAGCAGTCTACACCACTGTATGTATAACTACTCTACTCAACGGGTCTGAAACATGGACTGCTTACAAAAGGCATATAAGACAATTGTAAGCATTTCATATAAGAAATCTGCAGAAGATTCTCAAGCTAACATGGAGGGACAAATTCCCCATTTAGAAATCCTTCGACGCGCCAGCACAACCTCAATTGAGACCATGCTTGCACAAAAACAACGGCGATGGACTGGGCATATAATTCTCATGAGTGATGACAGACTACCTCACAAATCCTTTATGGACAACTCCCACTGGGACACCGTAGACAAGGTGGGCCAATGAAACGCTATAAAGATCAAGTAAAAGCAACCCTAAAAAAGTGTAATATTGAACCCCTGACTCGGGAAGTCAAAGCCAGTGACCGACCAGCATGGAGATTGACGGGTATGGAGGGATTGTCGTACTTTGAACAGTTCATCCACGAAAGAGAGGCGAGAAGACAACGGCCCCACAATCCACCAGTAGAGCAGCAAAATAACCCCGGAATAGAGTGTCATTTCTGTGGCCGAGTGTGTGCATCGGGCTGCATAGACATCTTCCCTGGCACAACCGACAGCCACCATAAATTCATCTCCTTTTTCATCGAGTTAAGCTTGAGTAGTCTTCGTATTCGAAGGACAGCCATAAGAAGAAGAATATATATATATATATATATATATATATATATATATATATATATATATATATATATATATATATATATATATATATATATATTCAACAAGGTTGCTTCAAAGAAGACGTAATTTTAATTGCAGTAGGAAGGATACGACCATCAGTGACATTCTTATTTTCTTATTTATTCCAAGCAACGTTTCGGATTACCCAGTCCATCATCAGGCTAAAGGGATAAACACAATTTGTGAGTCGAACAAATGTTAACATAAACTAGATACAAATCAAAGGCAAAATAATTTAGATAGTGAACCTATAAACTTAAAAGTATTAATAATTGAAAAGTACATATACAGATAGGGAGAGGAACAAATTAATACCTGCTGTCAGCGAGTCAGGGGAATGACTAAGAAATTTACCCCAAATCGGACACGATTATGGGTAGTTTGTTGTCGGTAGAATATTAACAGGTCTGAAGCTGGTTGGTTGTGGCTATTACCCATAATGGGTGGCAGGTCAAGTCTGAATTTAACGTGGGCGAATGTGTTTTTATGAAGAGAGATTCCAGAATTCTGAGCTGGGTGATGTTCGGATTAGAGCCCAGAATCTCAGAATTATTGATGTTTGCATCAACCTTACACTTTATAATGTGATCTCTGATTGGCGAGACTTTCTTACTAGCGATAGACTTTCCTGTTCGGCAACTAATGCCGAGGTGTGCGCAAACCCTCGAGTGTAACGAGCGAATAGTACTACTAATATATGTTCCCTGGGAACATCCAGGGCAATAAAATTTGTATACAATACTATTGCGCAAATAAGCCGGGGTTAAATCCTTGGTTTGAAAGAAATTACCTATTTTTAAATTGTTAATGAAGGTTATTCGGAAATGTATTTGTGGAAAAAAGCTCTGAAGAACTTTTCGGTACCGTCTTGAAGCTTCTTGATTCAGAGGACCGAGATCAGGTAGGAGAAAATATCGCAAGTCCTTAGGGAAATCTATCTTTGCAACCTTTGGATGGAAGGAGTCATTTGATATTTTGCCTATGACTCTGTTAACCAAATCTAGGGGAAATGAGTTGGACACGAAAAGACTTCTTAGAACGTCAAATTCAAGGTGCATTAAATCGTCGGAGGAGCAAAGCCGTATGGCTCTTGATATCAAAATATACAAACTGTTCATTTTAAATTTTTTGTCACAAAAGCTAAAGAAATTTAGACCTAATCCAGAATATGTTGGTTTTCTAAAGATGGACGCGCAGAAACCAGTAGGTGTTTTTTTAATTAGAATGTCCAGAAAAGAAATAGAGTTTTCATGTTCACTTTCCAATGTGAACTTTATATTAGGATGAAGTGTATTAAAAAATTGAAAAAACTTAAAGCCTCATTTTCAGATTTAAATAGTGCATAGGTGTCATCAACAAAACGCCTATAAAAAAGCGGCCTACAGGAGGAGGGACATTCTTTAAAGAGCCTATTCTCCAGGGATGCCATAAAGGCATTAGCCAAGGTTGGTCCCAGGGGACTTCCCATCGAAACACCATCCACTTGACGATAGACGGAGCCATTGAAATTAAATATATTTTATTTAGAGGCAACGAGTAACAACTGTGAAAATTGTTGGCGATTGAACCCATGAAACACCTTTGATTAGAGTCAGAAGAGAAAGCTTTATCCCAAATAATTTTGAGGACCTCTTCAAGTGGAACGTTTGTAAAAAGAGACGTTACGTCATAACTCACCATATAGCCATGTCCATTGAGTTGAAGCAGTTCAGTGGAAAATCCAGAGCTATTTTTTACTGTGTATTGATTATATGTAAACTGTGATAAAAGTGGAACACAAAATTTGGCAAGAGAAAATGTCGCCATTTCAGAACCCACCAGGATCGGTCGCAATGGTATTCCGTCTTTATGGATCTTTGGTAATCAAAAAAGTTGCCCCAATGAGGAACCAGATACAGACAGTTTTGACTAAATATCCTCTGTTAAAGAGTTTGAATTTTTCAAGCTGAGGAGAAAGCGGTTAATCTTGTCTTCTAACCTACGAACAAGAGTAAGAATAGATTCAGATAACCTACAGAACTTAGAGGAATCCTCAAGGATAGAATTCATTTTGTTAATGTAATCGGCTTTGTTCTTAAGAACAATTCCATTGCCTTTATCGGGTCTAGTGATTGTTAATGCCTTATTTCCTCCTAGCAACTTAAGAACTCGAATGTCATCAGGTTTAAGAAATAAGGAGCAGAATTTTAGTTTCCCAGAGAGAAAAGACCTCATGCGATAGTACAGAGAATTTCTCCTTAAAGAGCTGGAATTTACCGAAAATAGGGATGTTTTTTATCCCGTGCCTAAAATTTTTCCTATACTTAAAAAAGCCTACAAAACTTGGCTTAAAATTTGGAAGTTTAAAATTCAATCCTAAAGTGAGTAAAAAGACCTCTCGAGTAGTTAATTCATGGTTAGAAAAGTTATGAGTAACCTGGTCAGGAGACATAAAAGCAGGACGGGCGAGATTAAGTTTCGCTAACTTGCGAGTATGGATAGTTTTTACTTCTTCTGTATGTCGATCTACATTGCGTTTAGAGTAGACTGTGAGGGCTATGAAATCCAAGAAGGAAAATATTTCCCTACATAGATTCATATTAACGGACACCTTAGCGGAAATCTTTTCACATTGTGATATTTTATAATTGATTTCATTGTTTAGTAGATAGCAGAAGGAAGACTTATAAAACTCAGAGTCATAAAGCGACTCACGGTAGGGCCGAAAGTAAATGAAATTTGGGAAGACTCCTGCATTTCTACAAACCTCCTGAATCAAGTGAGCATTTGCTAAGCTTCCGCGAGTTGTTTTCCAGTTGACGGAATCTTCCAAGACCAATGGATCCATATCTTGATGCAATATATTCAACAAGGTTGCTTCTAAGAAGGCGTAATTTTAATTGCAGTAGGAAGGATAAGACCATCAGTGACATTCTTATTTATTCCAAGCAACGTTTCGGATTACCCAATCTATCATCAAGCTAAAGGGATAAAACACAATTTGTGAGGCGAACTTAGTTCGCCTCTAATCCTAACATCACCCAGCTCAGAATTCTGGAATCTCTCTTCATAAAAACCCATTCGCCCACGTTAAATTCAGACTTAACCTGCCACCCATTATGGGTAATAGCCACAACCAACCAGCTTCAGACCTGTTAATATTCTACCGACAACAAACTACCCATAATCGTGTCCGATTTGGGGTAAATTTCTTAGTCATTCCCCTGACTCGCTGACAGCAGGTATGAATTTGTTCCTCTCCTTATCTGTATATGTACTTGCAATTATTAATACTTTTAAGTTTATAGGTTCACTATCTAAATTATTTTGCTTTTGATTTGTATCTAGTTTATGTTAACATTTGTTCGCCTAACAAATTGTGTTTATCCCTTTAGCCTGATAATGGATTGGGTAATCCGAAAAGTTGCTTGGAATAAATAAGAATGTCACTGATGGTCGTATCCTTCCTACTGCAATTATATATATATATATATATATATATATATATATATATATATTCTTTATAAAGAGGCCTTGTTGTATATATGAATGGTTTTCTAACAGCAGAAGAGGCATTTTATAACTTCTTGATAACGTTTTAAATTTTTTTCATATGTGACTATTTCTTAAGTGGAAAGTGACTATAGCAGATCGTTTCAATTTACTATTTACTATAGACCCGAGGTACCTTTCGACCCCAATTGTGATTGTCTGGGGGCTATATTGATAAATATAAATAAAATTAAGTAATAAATACAAAATAGTTGTAAGACATTATACAACTTAAGAGGAGCGATATTGAATCTATTTTTTAATATTAAAATGTAAAAATAAATTTAAGATTAAAGTGAAAATATTTTTGAAAGCACATATGGTAGAAAAAACAATAGAAAAACACGACAAAATTAACACCGTTCTTGAGAAAAGTACTGATGTCACGTCTATGTATCAATATGATTAAAATGTTAACTGCGTACGTACCTACCTAGGATATTTCAGCAGACCAGGTTTACCGTTTTTACAATGTTTAATATTCAAAATATCAGCCCAAAATCTGACCTGCAACAAAGCGTGATACACAGTTTATATATACGAGTATATTAGTGTAGTTGGGTAGCAGTCTTTCTTGAATGCAAATTTTGTTGAAGATCATTGTGTATTTCGCCTTAATTAATTTCCTTTGGCAACTTTCCTTCTTCTATCTTTTTTTATTCCATCTTGTAGATAGTGGATCACTTTTTCTGTATAAATATCTCTTTTAAATGAATGTGTTTGGTAAAAACCAAACTAAAATTGCTGAGCCTTCGATCTTGTTCGATCATCTTCGGAGCGTTTTGATATGTTCTTGCCTCCTTTACTGATGTAATGAGTGAAGTGAGGATCTGACATTGGACATTGGTCATATAAAGTGAGGAATATAGTAGAAGAGGGTTTTGGTAGGAGAAATAGTGGGGAAATAGGTGAAAATAATAGGAAAGTGAAAATGAAAAGAAGTATGAAAGACAGATTCCTGGTGAAAGGGTATCTCTGGCTTTCTTTGAGTTTTGGTTATATTTTTTGTGACAATATATAAATATATTATCGGGTAATGCGCTGGGCATTCAAGCCTTTGTAGTAGTAGGTGTTTTTACTCTCTACGTGGCTTGTTGAAGATTTTCATCTTCTTTTCCGGGCATTTTACACCCAGATTTTGGTTTTTGTTTTGTGTTGTTTTTGTTTGTTTGTTTGTTGTTGTTTTTGGGGGAAGTATTTAATAAAAACTAATATTAACAAATGCTAATATAGTGGCTAATTTAGCTTGGCTTTGTTCGTGATTTGTGTTGTGAATTGGGGTTTTTTTACTTTAAGTGAACCTTGGGTCGACGTCAATGTCAATCGGTAGTCTGCTGCTTTTAAAGGATATTGGTCGTCTTATGTTGTTTAAGTTGTCAAAGTCAATGTGCCCGAGCACAAACTCGAGAGGGAGGTGCCGGTGCACCTTGCCCAGATTTTGGCTGCTCTGAGGTGAAGCTCCACGTTTATGGGGGTCATCCCCAGTTCACCATGGAGTTCACTCTGCCTTCTCCCTTCTCTCCTTCGGACTCCCGTAATGATATATACTGCCTTATTCTGGACCCTTTGCAGTTTAAGGACTTGGGTCTTGGAAACTACGTTTATAGGGACCGGCGGATACAGGAGTTTTGAGCGAATGCATGCATTGTAGATTTTGAGTTTGTTGGAGGTGCTCAGGTTTACGAATTTGAAAAATTTACCCAAGTCCCTCCGTGCATTCTGTGTAGTTTTCGCTACATGATTCCTATACCCACCAGTCGTAATATGCAGTACCAGAACCGTGCCCTCAGTGCGGTATGGGGTGCGTGCACTCCCCCAGCACGGAATAATGGAATTACACGAAACTTTTGGGCATTGGTGGATATCTTCCATCTTCTCTCGAAAGAGTTGATGTTTTCGATTTCCACTGCCGTACTCTGTGCCATGAAATTCGCATTCCGATAAGGCCCCGTACATATCATTGTTATGTCGTCCGCAAATTGGACGTACAAGGAGCCTTCAGTCAGAGGTTGGGGAAGGTCAATGGTGTAAATGTTATAGAACAGGGGACTTATGCACCCGCCTTGCGGCACCCCCGCCTCGAGTTCGAACTCAGGGCCACTATAACCTTTAATACTCAAAAACGCCCTGCTCTCTATTACGTAGTCACAAAGGATCCTCTCAAGTATGGGATTGAGGCTCAGTTGTAGGATCTTGTATTGTAGGCCTCTCCTCCATACTTTGTCAAAGGTCTTTTTGACATCGCGTAGCACCAGATTTGCGTGGCGTTTTTCTGATTTTACTTTTGCCAACTTCTCGGTAATTACGGCTAGCGCCGTGTCTGTTCCTTGCTTCGCTCGGAAGCCATGTTGTTGATTATTATGAGAATTGTTATTCTCGAGGAACGTATTTACCCTATTTGCCAATATCTTCTCCAAGACTTTCCCTGAAAATTCTAAGAGAGATATAGGCCTGAAGTTAGCTGGACTGTCCGGTGGTTTACCGGCTTTTGGAATGATTAGCATTTTCGCTAACTTCCAGTGGTCAGGGAAGTAACCCACATTCAGGCACGCGTTTCAGTATATTCATGAGCCCCAATAAGATGTTGGGCGGGACTCGAATAAAATTCTCCTTTGTCAGTTCTGAACGCCCCGGTGCTCGCTGTCGAAAGGACTTAAGGTTATTGAGAGCTCCTCGGCAGTAATTCTACCGCCGAGTCCTTCCATTTCCCTATCCTGTGATACGCAATGGTGAGGGTGGGTTCTGTGTATTTGATCATTTAGGTCGTTAATGATTCCGTCTTCGAAGTCCAAATCGAAGTCATCATTCTCTTCCGGGGATATCTTAAATATAGATGCCCAAAATAGTCTGAATTCCTCTTCGATTCTTTCCACGTCCGAAATTCCAGTGTCATCACGTCTGAGCTTAATTATCTGTGGTGGTTGTCCGCCTTTTAGACGTTTAACAGTCTGCCAGAATGTACGTGAGTCGGTTTCTACGTTCAGTCTGTCAATTAAACTATTCCAGAGTACATTCTGTTGGTCCCTTATAAGAGTCATTAGTTCGTCATGAATAAGTTGTGTTTGTCGGTGTGTGTTGATGTTGGGGCCAGTGAGGTTCACTTCATTGATCCGTTCCCTATACTCCCTCGCGAGGGATTTCATTCTAGGGGTCAATGAGGGGGCAGGGAGAGTTTTATATTTAACTCGGGGGACGGCTTCCTTGTCGGCTTTTAATAAATTTTCATTCATTTTATCCAACTCCTCGTCAATTTCTTCTAGGGTGGCATTAATTAAGGGTTCTGGGTTATAACTTTCGAGGAGTTGTTTATACTTATCCCAGTTGGCTCGAGCCTAGCTCTTTCGCTCTGGGATAGGGATTTGAATGGAAGAGGTTGAAACTTTAATAAGGATAGCCTGGTGGTCGCTGGGAATAGGGGGCCCGGCTCAATGAAGTAATTGTATGGGAACATATTGCTGGTTAGTACAATATCTGGTTTGGTGGCTGACCTGTGTGTGATGAATGTGGGGAAGTCTGGTCCAATTCTAGTCATAATATGTCTATCGATAAGTGTCTCGAGATTCCTGCCTGCTGGGTTGGTCGACGTATAACCGGAGGCAGCGCTTCTTGCATTGAGGTCACCGGCAAAGAGAACGGTTCTGCCGTGACCACATAACTGCAAGAAGTTGGGAAGGGGCAAATACCCTCTCCTTGGGGGTTAGTACCCCGTTGCCAGGACCAGGGGTCCCACTGCCGTACGGACCTCCACAGCAAGGTAAGATTCGTCGAGTCCACTTATTGATTTGAAGTCAAGACCTCTTTTCACAGCTATAGCGCATCCGTCAAAACGTTCTCCGCTGTGATTTTTGGTCAAGACTTAGTAGGGAAAATTTTTCAGTGTGTTTGTGTCATTTATTCCATGTTCGGAAATAAATATAACGTCTGGGTCGCATTGTCTCAATACATTCCCGTACACTGTCTGTTTATTTGTCCATCTGTCAGAGTTCAAGTATAATATTTTTAGAGTCTTCATTATATAGTTCACTTAAGGGTTCTTGAGTGTGATATGATGTTTTTTAGAACTTATTCTCTTACGAGCTTAGGTCCTTGTGGAGTGTTAGGTGGCGTGATAGTTTTACCTGTACGTTTCTTTCTGAATTCGCCGTCAGTTAGGGTGATAAAAGAGTCCGGAGTCAGTTTAATCAAGCCTTGGAGTAAAGCCTCCTCGACCTGCTTTTCACTGAGCTCGTCCGAGGTGAATTCCCATTTGTATATTCCGGCTATTAAACCTTCGGATACATCTAGGGCATCCATCTCCTTAGGAAAAGGGGACCTTTCGGCAGCGAATACCTTCAAGTTAATTTTTCTGAAATGGTATGCGTGCCTGGATTCCCTCTTGCAAGAAGAGGACGATCTCGGGCGTCTCTAGGGCTGCGAGGTTTTCCGTGAGCGGGGCGAAGGTGCCCCCCCCTCCTTGGCTCTCGCAGCTCTAGTCTCCGTATCCTCATTGTCAACCTGTGTGAGTGTGTGTGCGTTTGTGTTTTTGTTCTGGTGAGTTTGCGTTGTTTGTTGCTCTGTGCGTGTTTTTGCAGCCTGGATCCTGGGGTCCCTGGAGGAGGCTGGGGTTGTGGCACTGCTGGGGGTTGGGGGCTTCTGGCAGCTAGTCTCGCACTGGGGTTTGAGACTAACCTTCAGGATCTCTTCCGACCGTGGGTTTGGGGGAAACCACATTTTTTCCATACCATTATGCGTCAGCATCTTATTTAGCTCATCTGCAAAGCACCCCGGGGAGGAGAGATTCGCAATATGAGCATAATATATGCAACACATAATTTTTGTCGAGTTTTCATTCTCGACGTGGAGAAATGTCGGGTTTCCTTTCGACTCCGCTACCGCAGCTTTTGCAACTTTGGCATAGGTTGTATTAGCCTTTGTTTCCTCTTCCAGTTTCTTTTGGTTAGGTTTCTTCTTCAAAATCTGTTTCTTGATGAGGCAAGCCATGGAGAGCGTCTTATGTTCTCCAGCACAATTGAGACACTTCATGGAGGTGCTCTTACAGCTCCTCCAAGAATGGGTGTCCGACGCGCAGATAGAACACAATATAGCATTCCCTCTTGTTGTAGTGTGCTCCTCATACTTGTAGCACTTGAAGCACCTTTGGAGGTCGATAAACTCCTCACGCTCGATCTACTCGGGGCAGATTCGAACGTTAAAGAGGAGCATACCGCCCTCCGTGGCCTTTACTGCCATTGCCGAATCCGTAAACACGATTTTGAAGACGTGCGTATAGTCCTTAAATTTAAGGACTTCCGCTACCTTAGCCCATGAGGGATTTTTTTCGACCTCAGCATGAATTTCTTCGATGCTGTGGCCTCCGACCCAATGATCGAGGTGGCGAAGAATGATACTGCGGTGGGTTTTTATCTGTGGTGGCGTGTGAGGTTTCAAGTTGATTTTTTTCAGGGATTCTGCCGCTTTTTGGGGAGGTGAGGACTTCGCAGTCGCTCTCCTTTTGGCAGATAACCGAGTAACCGTTGTGCGTGCCTATAAGTCTGACTAGGGTCACCCCTAGTTTCCCATGAGTAATAGCGAAGACCTCCCCCCGATCTGGCTTGGGGCCATCGGAGAGGGTCCTCAGCGGTATCCGCCGAGTCTCCCTCATTTATTTTTCCATTTCCTCATTTAAGGACTGGAAAAACAAATTTTTGTGAAAGACTCGGTGTGCTTGGCTGTGTTCGTGTGTGTGTGTGAGAGATTTTTCACCAGTGAGAACAGAACTAGTTAAAGAGGGTAGTCCCTGTACAAAGCCAAAATAGTTATAACCCAAGCAAAAATGGCACTTTACCTTACGTGCAGGCGCTTTTCGAGAGCCTGCAGGTCCTTGGTCCACCTCAAAGGAAGTTCAAGGAGGAAAACGGAGGGGGAGGATGGAAGCAAGTTCACCCTCGCTACCGGCGCACGAAGCGAGTGAAATTTCACTTTTTACTGTACAAATGCGTAATGTCACTTTCCACGTATGCTGCGAAAGAACTCGTAAGCGAGGAATCACTTTAACGCGCGAATCACTTTACACAATTCTCGTGCGAAAACAAACACAAAAGTTTTGCTGTATCTATACGAACGTAAAGAAGAATTTGACTGGCTCAGGCAAGCAAAGCAGTCGAGGATCTGACAGAATCAAAGAAAACGATTTTTAAGGGGTATTTATTCCGCCTAGGTTGAGCATAACGTTAGAGGAAACGGGCCAGTCCGGTGAGTGGAATTTTAAAATAATTTTAATGTGCGATTCCAGCTTGTCGCTTGACTGTTGATTGCCGGCTTATCTTAGTTTATGGATATGGCTTCTAAGATGTTCAGCCTAGCTTTATTAACCTCTTTTCTTTTAATAACGGTGTCATCAACTAGCATATCTCGTTAGGTTAATGTTATGTGCCCTCTCCATATGATATTTAGGTCCTCCGCTTTGCAGATGCATTAAGTTTAGAAGTTGTCATGCCAATATATTTTGAGTTGTTATAAAGCTTACAGTCTTTATTGGGGCAGATGAACTCGTAAACTATGTTGGGTGACTTGAGATTCGCGGAGTTTAGGCAGCTGTTGTTTTTCATAGAAAAAGTACGGACATGGGAAGATGCCTAAATGCGGAGAGTGAATGCCCAGAAAGGTATAAAATAAGGGTAATCGGCTCATACATCCGCTCTATGTGGGAACTTTTCCACCAAGAGATAGCACGAGTAAAACAAACACTCGTGAACAACGGTTTCTCAAACAGCATGATTGACAAACAACTCCAATCATTTTAAAACAATCATGGCAAAGATACGGATAAAACTGAAAGTAATCAGGGAGAAACTAGATGTCCACGGCCTATAAGATAGATGAAAAAAATCATCAAGGAAATTATTAACCGTAACAACAAGGTTAAAAATCAATTGGATAAAATTCAACTCATCATTTATTATAAAACAACAAAAGCCAGCAATCTCCTGATGAAAAACAACAGCTGCCTAAACTCCGCAGAAGGGTTCCGAATGGGCGCGGAAACGACCGTGCTCGTAGGCCTGGAGGAGCCAGGAGCAGAAGTTGTCTTTTTTTTAACAATTGAGTCATAAGACGTCCCAGGCAGCGCAAAGCGCGCCAGGACCAAGTCCTTAGCCTCGCGAAATGAGAGACGATCCTGGGCCTGAACGAGCAGGATTTCCTTCTCCAGGAGATACGCACCACATTGCTTCGAAGTAGCCGGGGTGCACGACTCTCCGCAATTGCCACACTTGGCCATTCACAATAGGGACTTATCTTGTATAGCCAAACTAGGAAACGATTGGGATTTAAGTTAAGCCAACAGAGGAAGATGAAAGCGGGAATAACTGATTCACAAGCATGAATTGTAGCAGCAATAATAATGAGTGAGTAGACGGCTGGCATTTTCTTAAATAGTGGGTAAAATACTTAATGGCTCGCAACTGGGATGTTCTATTCAACCGCTAAAGGGGCGCTGCCTTTTTGTTACAAGTGGGGGCTGAATTATTATACCTTGGAGGCGTGCCCGATATGTTTACACACTTACATTGGTGGAAAAACTCAAGTGTAGTAGTTTCCATGATAAAGGTTGTATCTCCAAGTTGCTATCTTTTAGCAAACAGGGGCGTGGAATCCAGTCTATTGAATTAATAATGTATTTCCTCGCACACGTCAGGGTGCTACACAAAGGAAATAAGGAAATCACTCTTGCCACAGGGACGTGATATATATATATATATATATATATATATATATATATATATATATATATATATATATATATATATATATATATATATATATATATATATATACGTAGGTGAGTCAAAAAGTTCTCAGACAAATGGCAGATTATTGAAATGTTCGATTTTGTACAAGTAAATACAGGGTCAAACACGACTTTCATGTTTTCTGAACAATTCCTACAAAATTCGTCATTCAATTTGTCGAGACTCTTTGTATTAGATGTGCTTCAAAAAGGTTACTTTTTTGAACCCATAAAATGGCAAATTTTGAGATAAGAGCGAACATTAAATTCCTGACTAAACTTGATTAAACTGACTAAACTTCAAGGGGGGCAGAGAAGAAGTTGAAGATGATCCACGTGAAGGGAGACCCTCCACCTCCATTAACCCAGAAAATGTCGAGCTTGTGAGGAATCTAGTGGATAAAGATCGCCGTATTACTATTGATGAAGTTGCCAATGCATGTGAAATCTCTCATGGCTCAGCATTTGGAATTCTAACTGAAAATCTTGGCCTGAGCAAGCTTTCAGCACGTTGGGTCCCAAAAGCGTTGCGAGAAGACCAGCTGAATCATAGGGCCAACCTTTCTTTGGCTATTTTGACCAAGATTGAAGCAAACGAGGATAGTTTTTTTGAGCGCCTCGTAACGGGAGATGAAACTTGGGTGTATCAGTTTGATCCTGAAAGTAAAAATCAATCAAAAGAGTGGCACCCAAGGGGGGCAGCAGGGCCTATCAAGTTCAAGACAGAGAGGTCCGTTAAGAAGATAATGGCTACAGTTTTTTGGGATTCGGAGGGAATTATTTTAATAGACTTCTTAGAAGGACAAAAAACTGTTACATCCAGCTATTACGAAGGAGTTTTAAGGAAGCTGAAAACTTCAATAGCCAAAAAACGACGAGGAAAGCTCCACAAGCAAATCTTGTTCCACCATGACAATGCCCCTGCACATTCGTCCAAAGCTGTGAGATCTCAGCTACGGGAATTTCGATGGGAAACTCTTGCTCATCCCCCTTATAGCCCTGATTTAGCACCCTCTGACTTTTTTCTGTTTCCAAATTTAAAGGGACACCTAAAAGGAACCCGGTTTCAATCATTAGATGAAGCAAAAAAGCAGGTCATTACTTGGTGCCAGAGACAACCCCGTGAATTCTACAAAGATGGTCTTTACCGTTGGATTCATAGATTAAGAAAGTGTATAGATGTTAATGGAGCTTATGTAGAAAAATGATTACAGTATTATTACAAATAAAAATTTTATGCCATTTATCTGAGAACTTTTTGACTCCCCCTCGTATATATATATATATATATATATATATATATATATATATATATATATATATATATATATATATATATATATATATATATATATATATATAGGGTGTCACCCCAAAATGTACTCTCTCTTGTACTGCCCATTACTCATAATTTTTTTGTTTTTGTTTTAGGTGCAACTAACCCTAAATAATGGCAGACGTAGGACTAACTTTTGAAGAACGAAAATTTGTAATAAAGTGATACTGGAAGTACGAAAACGTCATGGAAGTGCAAAGAAAATTTAAAACACAGTTTCATAGGAATCCACTAACGCGACGCACCATTGCTCTCATCAGAGATGAATTTGAAACAGATGGAACTGTTCAAGACGCCCCTAAGCAACGTTCTGGAAGACCACGGACATTCATCAGCCCCGCAAGAGAACAAGTGGTGGAAAACCTCCTCCGAGCCTCAAAGAAATCTATACGACAATCGGCTCGTGACATAGGAATCCCCAAATCGAGGATCCATCGGATGTTGAAGCGAGCCCATTGGAAGAGTTGCATTCCAACATTAATCCACGGTCTCAATGAAGATGATCCTGACCGGAGGTTTGAATTTTGTGAATGGTACCTGGACAAAAGCTCAGAAGATGTAGCGTTTGCAGGAAGAATTGTATGGAGTGATGAGGCCATCTTTAAGTTTAATGGCTCAATTAATCGACACAATTGCAACTACTGGGCTCTTCAAAATCTGCATGTTACTATGTATAAAAGAACAACCTTTGACCCCCTCCCCCCTCCACTTTATTGGAGACCACGTGCGATTGTATCCCGCCATGGACAACGTCACTTCCTGTTCGGGAACATTCGAGAAGTTTCGACTCCTAAGCGCATTGGGGAAATATCCCCCAATCCAGCGAAATGTTCCCGAGCCTACACCCTCACTCCCACCCACCCAGCGACGAGGCGAGAAAGAGCCGCTGTGTTAAATGATGAATCGACTCCGCCTCCGGATTAAGATGTCTGGAGCTTGTGACTCTTTTCTCCAAATTTCCCCCTTCCCCCTTCAGAATCGCCCATACAAATACTCGGTTTTGACTGGAGACCGAAGAGTCCTGCACGCACTCCAAGGTCGTCCTCATTGTCCCGACGAAGTCCCGTGAGCGTTCATCCGACAAGCCTGACTTACTCCGTCGTGATTCTACCCCAGTTAATTGGTAGCTTCTGTGAACGGCAAGCCTTTGGATTTGCGCAACAGTCTCCCTTCGTTTAATCGAACCAAAGAAAATCTCCATCGATTACATTTGAGGAAAAGAAGTTTCCTCTTCCAGTGGAATTACGAGAATTCCCACATTTCCCGTCGAACGTCATCTTTGAAGATTGGCTATTTTCATCAGAAGGTTGGTTCGGATCGTGCCTCACTTGCCTCATCGGGACCGTGCCCCACTTGCCTCATCGGATCGTTCCCCACTCGCCTCATTATAAGAAAGACCTTCTTCGAAGTCACCGACCCGTAAGACTGAAACCTCCTCCATTATTAGTATTTTCAAGTTCCCCCTTTTGATCTGAGCCTAGTAACGCTAATCAATTAACTCTATTTGAGAATCCCTCCCCATAATAATTATCTAGAAACTATTTCAATTTAAATAATCCCCTTTTGCCATTTTTTAATTCTTATTTTAATCTTTGTAAATAAAATGATATTTTTGTTGTTTCATCTTTAACTAACCTTGAAAGATACTCTCGGTCTATTCAAGTAAATCCCGCCAACCCTTTATGCACTTTCTCTGATTATTATGGATTTGAAACCCAACGGGTCAAGTTTAACCTCCTAGTCCGGTCGTTAATCCCTACGAACAGTCCTTAAACGGTTCGCATAGGTGATTGTCACCCCCCACATAATATACGAGTGATGTATGGTATAGAGTGGTGCACCACGCCATATATTATATATATATTACTTCTATATTATAAACACTGGTGTCAAGTGTGTGAGGTCTATTACATAGTAAATCAGTTTAGTTAGTTTACATCCCCTTTGAGTTTTAGTAGTTCCCTCTCATTATTGAAGTTCCTTTATTTTTCTCTTTTGGTCGAAGTAAGTTCAAGTTAGTTCTAGATCAGTGGAACTTTAGTCTATTAACTATTTAAAATTTAGATTATTAGTTGGGACCTGTTCTTTCCCCAGCCGGATTAGAAAGATTAATTAACCCGTCCTAACCGTGTAGGAAGAGTTTTAGTGTTCCTTTAGTGGGATAATTTTTAAATATTTATTTTGGGGAAAAGTTAGGCTTCACGTATATTAACGATAAATTTCGTTGTGTCAATAGCCCCGATCGCGTATTACGTCCCTCCAAGTAAGCCAACAAGATGTCTTCTTCGTTTGACCGTTTCAAGAGTCAAGGGCCTATTAACGTATATTCAGGAAGAAGAGAGAAATGAAAGAGAAGAGCGAAGGAACAAAAACTAAGAGAAGCTGAAGAGAGAAAAGAACTAAGAGAAGCTGAAGAGAGAAGAGAGATGGAAAAGAACAGAATTACAATAAATCGAGTTCCCGAATTAAGAGAATGACATATTTCTTTCTAAAATTTTATATCAATAGTAGACAGTTTTGGACTGGATTTCCTCAGATGTTAATGGAGAGATATTATTATTCTTAAAGACCTATCATTATGCACACAAATTTGCGTCAAAATTCAAGGATAAACTTGCAAGTTATTTCAATATAAAAGATCTTATTATACATCGCTGCCTATTTTCAGTCTTTTGCTTTGGTTTCTGATCGAATTTTCAGTTTACAGCTGTCGAGAGCTTTAAGAGCCTGAGCAAGTTATTGGATCAATTGTTTCGGTAATAATTAAATAAATCGCGAGTATTATAGATAAAAATACTTGTGGGCGCAATGGATATGGTGTATATAAATTTGAGCAAGTCAGGAGTAGATTGCTGAGGGGTTATATATTTCGTAGATTCAAGCTTTTCACTGCATTAGATCACGACACTTAAGATTCATGGGATTATTATTTATGTCACAATGAGTCTACAACTTTATGATAATATTTTCATGTACCTCTACTTGCTATAAACATTATTTTCTTACTACCATTTCCATTGAAAATCTTTATTTACTTGGTTATATCTATTTTATTTACTATTATAATGAAGGCAAAGTTCCTTACCGATCCAGCCTTACAATTTGGGGATAGATGTGGGAATTCGGGGCTTTGGCTTGGGGGACAGGTGTAGATGGAGTGCTTTACAGTACTTACAGTGGGTTGGATTGGATTAAGTAGGTGGGGTTAGGTGGGGTTAGGTTGGCTTATATATGGCTGGGTTAAGTTACGTTATCTTGGGTTTCGTAGAGGTCAGGTTTGGTCGAGATTAGTAGGTTAGGTTGGGTTATGCGAGGTTGGGATAGATAAGTTAGTGTAGCTTGGGTTAATTTAGTTTACGTTATGTTAGGATAGGTAGCTTATTTTGGGTTAAGTTAGGTTAGGTTAATTTGGAATAGGTTAGTTTAGGTTTAGTGAGATTGGGTTGTTAGGTACGCAAGTATACAAGTTGGGAAAGCCACCGACTAGTTAAGATGCGATCGAGTTCGTACAGTTCCCCATCCCCCTTTTAGGGGGGGGGGAGGTTTTCCTCGAATGCACGTCTACCCCCTTTGGTAGCGACGCCGAAATATCCCCACCCGCGGATTTCATTCTATTTTTCGGATCAAAAGGTTCGTTTATCGCCCAAATCGAACGCTTGGGATAGATAAAAATTGCTCGTTTTGTAAATGAACATTCTATTAATTCGGATTCCCAGCAGAGCTACGAATCTCGCCCGACCTTTTTCTCTATCCTAATAGGCCTCGGAGGGGGCTATTGTCAGAATCAGCACAGTCAACCGCGAAAAATAAGATTCAAGGATCGCGGAATGCTTCTCAGCCAATTAATCGACATACGTGCATGTATGTGGACGGGTAAATCTGCTGGGCGTCATTTTGTATATATTTAGATAATTTCTTATTCTTTTATCTCTCTATTACTAGTTTTGTGTTAGTTTTATTTGCTTCCTAGATTTCTAAATAAAGCCTTAGTTGACCCATGAGGCGTCAGTATCATTTTTTGTCCTACGACTGACTACTCCGAATACGCCACTAAAAACTCCCCCGAATGCAGAGCCGGTTGGGTGGCTGTCAAAAGGACTGCGACGAGACGCATTAAATGGTACCCAGTCAATGGATAAGCCTGCCATCAGTGGTGATCCCCAGCGCTCGGTTCTGGGCCTACTTTTTTAGTCGCGTGCGCGCGAATCTATAAGTTACTATGTCGGTCGGTCGGATGGTAACCATTTTACTTTCAATGAGTTTTAGGGCAATAACATCGTAACTATTCGGCCGATTCTAACGAAATTTGATACCTTTATGCTGTTTTTCATTCTCTTTCGAATAATATAAATACTAAGGTCCTCCCAAGATTAGCCCGTGAATTATTTGGTGATAACATCGTAACTATTCGGCCGATTCTAACGAAATTTGAAACCCCTATGTTGTTTTACATTATCTTTCGGATGATATAAATACCAAGGTCGTTCCAAGTTTAGCCCGGGAATTATTTGGTGATAACATCGTAACTATTCCTCCGATTCTAACGAAATTTGAAACCCTTATGCTTTTTTTCATTCTCTTTCCAATGATATAATTACCAAGGTCCACCCAAGGTTAGTCCTGGAAGTATTTAAAGTTTTGAAGGTGGTAAGGTCATAAGGCAGAATAATGGAGAGCATGCGACCCAGGTCTGTTGCCCTTGTTTGTTTCTATGATCATGATTTAGATGTTTGTCTGATCAGTAAAGTATCCACGTTTGCTCAGAGTGATAAGTAAGCAGTGATTTAGCCAATCCAAGTTGCCTCCGGGCATCGGGAGAGCTTGGCTATGACTACGGAGGACTCCCCCACCCCCTTTGAATCCAAAGCGCACTAGCAACGAGGACGCACCCCAGAAAGTTTATAGGGAGAGATCTTTAAAGAAAGTGGTGACATGGAGGAAGTGAGAAAGTGGTGACATGGAGGAAGTGACAAAGTGGGTGAGACATCTAGACACAGATCCCCCTCCCCCCCGCGCACGCATTGTAGCCGGGAGGGTACACTACTGGTGTTGGGGCCGGAAAGGCACACAAACCTCGAGATGCCATCTGTCATCCCTTTGAGAGTAAAAAGATATATAAAGGGAAGATGGTAAGCGGATGGGGGGGGGGGGGGAGAAAAAGCTGGGAAGAATGTGCTAATTTTGCAGGATAGTCGTTGACCAGCTTTCGTCCACTCATTCCTTGACGTGAGTAGGAACGTGGGAGGGGGAGGACTGCACCAAGATTGGGATCCAGTCCTCTCCCCTGTTCCTAGTCCCGTCAATGAATGAGTGGACGAGAGCTGGTCAACGACTATCCTGCAAAATTAGCTGCTGAGAAAAAATAGGTGAGAATGGGCTTGTAAATAGAAATGCTTAAGGGAAAAAGCTCAGGTAGTCTCAACCTCGTTCAATGCTGCAGGGGACACTTGCGCCGGAAGAGGATGCCGTTCCTCCAGTTAACAGAAGTAACACTACCCAACCCACAGTTCTCCCCTCCCCCCGAGTCGGACTTGGATAGGTTGATGAGGTGAATCCATTTGTAATTAATACAGGGTTGAGAAAACAAACAAACCCCGAGCCTGTTATGAAAGAGGGCACGGTCGAATTCGACAGGGGAGGAAGGTGATTTAGGAGTGGTAGTAAGTAAAGACCGTAAAAGCCATCATTGTGTGGAGGAAGGAAATAAGGCAAAGAGGAGCTGGGAATTAAAAGAATTGATTTACTTTGGAAAAAAAGATCGAAATAAATTATGTAGAATAAACTCTATTGCTTGAACTGTTTTTCTTTCATTTAGGTTAAAAATAAAATTAAAAGAATGAATTTCCATGGACATTCGACACTTGTGTCAAGAGAGAGAGAGAGAGAGGGGGGGAAGCTTGGTAGGCCCGGATGGCCTTTGGGCAAGGAAGGTATCAACAGAGAGGAGCTCGGTAGGGACTGATGGCACCTGGGAACGGGGGTCAACAGAAAGGAGCTTGGTAGGCCTTGATGGTTATTGGGAAAGGGATGTATCAGCAGAGAGGAGCTCGGTAGGCGCTGATGGCCATTGGGAAACGAATGTGTCAACAGCAGAGCTTGTTTTTTTTTGGGGGGGGGGGGGGGAACCTCATCTAGCGACTGCTTTCAAGGGCATAAGTCGCCGTACTCAAGCTAGCCTAAATCTAGTCTATATTAAAAGCCAAATTTAAAAAAAAAAACACAAAAAAACAAAAATACAACAAAAAGCAAAAGAAAAACAAACGAATTGAAAAAATATAGAGCGACCTCCATCGACGGGGGAAGGCCCGCCCTTCCCCGCCGAAGAAGACCGCGATCCATAGTTGAATATTAAATAACGGGGATAAGGCTGGCCTCCTCCAAAAAGTCTAAAAGTCCACAGGTCGGTGTGCACGAATCCATCCCGAGCACAAGGGACAGGCGGTAGCGACCCCGCCCACCCCGGTACCGGGACAGGTAACAAGAACGAAAATAACCCAGACTGGGACATTCGACAAGAATGTGCCGAACAGTCTGAGGGGCAACGCAGTCTTCACAGTAGGGCGCAGGCGAGCGCTCCATCAAATGACGCTGCGTCACACGAGTGTGCGCGATTCTGAGACGACAGAAAGCGACCTGAAGCCGTCGCGGCGCAATGACACGCAACTTTAAGTTCCCCTGGACCGTCTCCCATTTTATTTGCCAAGCAGTCCGAAGAGCTGCCTGCATTCCTGCCATGTAGTCCATGTGAGGAAGAGCGAACAGAAGAGCTTGGTAGGCTCCGATGGCTATTGGGAAAGGGGTGTGTCGACAGAGATGAGCTTGGTAGGCTCTTATGGCCATTGGGAAAGGGATGAATCAATAGAAGTTTGGTAGGCCTTGATGGTCATTGGGGAAGGTATTTGTCAACAGAGAGTAACTTGGTAGGCTTTGCTGGCCTTTTCCTCTTTTTGATTCTTGTCTTATTGCATCAGGGGTTGTACGAGGTCTAATAACACAGAATTTATCCCTCTCCTTCTATAAAATATTTCCTCGTTTGATTACATTAATCTCAATCTCTCTAAACCTAAAATGGTCTAGTTTCTTATCCGCTTTGTTTCCTCCACCCTTCACACCTCCCTACTCATTGTCTCCCTCTCTCTCTATGCTTTCAGTCTACCTTCGTTTGACTTCTCACTTTATCCGTCTTTCAGTCTTCGCGACTATTTTTTTCCATTTGCTTGCCTTCTTCGCCCAATTTAAGTTAATTCAAGCCCAATTTTAGTGAGATTTTTCCCCAAGCACAATTCAATTGTATTTTTTTTCCAATGCCAATTTAATTGACACTTCTCTCAAGCCCCGAATTCATTTCGAATGGAGTCCCAAGAGCGCTCTCCATTTGCCTTCCTGCGGCCCAAATGTTGCAATGGAAAGAACTGAAAAGGTTCGAGGGAACTCGTAATTGTAAGCTGCTACTCGAGGCTGAGCTGAGGTCGAGGCTGAGATGAGGTCAAGGCCGAGTCAAAACGACAAAAGAAACTTCCCAATTAGAGGCGATTCAGACTTTTTTACTACTTTGAATTTTCATGTTAGTTAATTAGGTCATCCTCTCCTTTTCAATCGTGGACGAGATCCCCCAGGCGACTAATGAAATATGCACAAAGATCAGAATGACAATTATTGGCATACCTTTCTTTCAGGTTAACGGAATGAAGATAGATGATCAAACACCACTAAATGTGTTATTTTTTTCTCCTAAAGAACCAAACTTTGGGGGGGGAGGATGAGATAAAAAGGGGGTGTCATTTTGGTTTTTAATATTTTTTAAATCTTAAATTACCCTTTTCGGCACCCTTAATAAAATACCCAGAAATTGAAAACTAATGAGGGCATCTCCCTAAAGTTTGGAGGGTTAGATCTGTAAAGAAAGTGGTAAAATAGGGGAAATGAAAACGTCGAAAAGATATAGCCACATATCCCCGCAGCTGGGATGGCAGACAATCCTCCAGATGATATATGCAGCATACTGGCTCATGCTACTTCTGCACCTTGCAGGGCCTAAGGACGACGGCGGATAACTGAGTCCCAAAGAGGTAAGTAGGCAAACTTAGGGAGCTCGGCCGAGGAGTTAGAGCACCAGGTATATGTACAGGTTTGGTAGAGTTGTGCTGGTGTCTGGTATGGTGTGAATATGTGTAGAATTATTTGGTTCCTGGTGGCAACGGGAGCAGGTATCTGTTTGGTTCCTGGTGGCAACGGGGGCAGGTATCTGTTTGTTTCCTGGTGGCCACGGGAGCAAGTAACTGTTTGGTTCCTGATGGCAACGGGAGAAAGTTTATGTTTGGTTCCTGGTAGCAACGGGAGCAGGTATGTTTGGTTCCTGGTAGCAACGGGAGCAGGTATCTGTTTGGTTCCTGGTGGCAACGGGAGCACGTGTCTGTTTGGTTCCTGGTAGCAGCGGGAGCTAGTATCTGTTTGGTTCCTGGTAGCAACTGGAGCAGGTTTCTGTTTGGTTCCTGGTGGCAACGGGAGCAGGTATCTGTTTGGTTCCTCGTGGCAACGGGAGCAGGTATTTGTTTTGTTCCTGGTGGAAACGGGAGCAGGTTTCTGTTTGGTTCCTGGTGGCAACGGGTGCAAGTATCTGTTTGTTTCCTGGTGGCAACGGGAGTAGGTACCTGTATGCTACCGCCTATCACTCGTTTATCGAAGAATGCAAACGAGAAATTCGAGGATATTCCTGTTGCAACGTGGTCTGGATTACTCATATATTACTCATGTTTGACCCCCACCCCCCCTCACACTACGTCTTGTTCCCTTCCACATAGCGCGTACGGTTTGTAGACCAACTAGACCCCTCCAAAAGCAATAGCCACCCCCTCTAAGTGTGACTTGAGGATTAAATCCCCCAAATTCCCTTTAAATCTCCTCTAATATTATGAAGTGCTTCTTTTGGAAATCTAACCGTGTTTTGTATTTACAATTGTGGACCCCATAAACTTATGGGCTCTGAGACCCGTACTGTGACTTCTTGTTATGATTTTTCATTACCTTCCAGGTTCATATTCCTCAACGATGTTCTCTTCCTCCAGAGTGAATGTACCTCCGTTGGATTACCATTGGTCTAGGTTTCTTCTCAATGAAAAACAAACTGGAATCGTCAATTTTTATTTCGATCCATTTTTCACCGCTTACCTGAAAGGAGGAAAAAAGGAGTTATTGCATAAATATTCAAATGGATAAAATAGACAGACGTAATTGGAATAGAGACCACGCATAAGGACCACATTAAAAAGATTGTGGTAGGGAATAATTAGAGTCTAAGCCAGTGTTTCTCAACCGGGGGCCATACCACATTTGAAAGCGGCCACATAAAAATGGTATGTAGAGGGGCTATAGAATCAAGGAAGGGGACCACATGACTCAATTATAGTCAGGCCAATAGATAATTTAAATTAATGTAGTTGAATTACATTAAAAAAAATATTAATACATATATTTTGCTTTTTTAGATACTTTATAATACCAATTTAATTGATCTGTAAACAAATATTTTGCATCTGCGACAAATAATATTGTACTTGGATACAAATAGTTGTTTTATTACCTGCCCTGCCTTTGTGCGGAGGGGGGGGGGGACACCGCCAGTGCTGCCAACTTGTGTGGATGAAGTTCGAACAAACAAGGGACAGACCCATTAATGCCATCCTAGGATAGTTCCCCTCCGAAGCGCGCGTCTGTTTTGTTTGTTTTTAGTCGCGTGCGACTCTATATCTCACTATGTCGGTCCGTCGGTCTCCGTTTTGCTTTTTTGTTTTTGTTTTGGTAATAACATCGTAACTATTCGGCCGATTCTAACGAAATTTGAAACCTTTATGTTGTTTTACATTTTCTTTCGAATGATATAATTGCCGAAGTCCCCCCAAGGTTAGTCCGGGAACTATTGAAAGTTTTGAAGGTTGTAAGGTCATAAATCAGAATAAGTGAGAGCACGCGACTTTTGGTCAGCAGACCTTGTTTTTTAAGGCATCGATTTAGCGACTCGATTAAAGTTTCAGCCTAAAAAAAAAACCGCCCCAAAAATATGAAACAGGGGAGAAGCTTGCCTCTCCCCATCGCAGGATTATACGACCAACACCAAATAGAGTAAAATAAAATGGAGGAGGCCAGCCTCCTCCAAAAAGTCAAATAGCGTTCAGTGCCTGAACGTGTCCCGAGTACAAGGACTAAGTGGTAGCGACCCCACTCTTTCGGGTACCGGTACATGTAACATGCGCGAAGATCACCCAGACTGGGACACTCAACAAGAAAAATCTGAAGAAGAACGCAGTCGTCGCAGTATGGTGCTGGGGAGCGCTCCGTCAAGGAGAGGTGCGTCCCACGAGTGTCTCCAATTCGAAGATAACAGAAAGTGAGCTGAAGCCGCAGAGGCATTGGTGGGTAAGTCCACGGGAAAAGTAGCGGCGAGATGTCACGCGATTTAAGTTCACATCGGCCTTCTCCCAACTTCTTTGCCAGGCAACTGGAAGGTTAACTTGAAACCCTCCATGCAGTGAGTGTGAGGAAGTACGAAACGCTGTTATGGGTGCCCAGTTATCGCGAACTCTTTGGCGCCTCCATCGGCGCGCTAATTCCAGGCAAATCCTACATGTTCAGGAACCACGCAGAAGATAATCTCGACATCCACCTGGATCGCGACAACCTTGGCGTCATGCGGTTCAATGCCTGTTGGAATCGACGTCTCTAGAGTTGGCATCTGGGCCGCACCAACGGAGATCGAAAGGTCGTCCACGTAAAGTCAAGTGAGAACATGTTCCGGCAGCACCGAGGTGATACCATTAGTGCTCAGGCCAAAGAGTGCAACACTGAGGACACTTCCCAGCTGGACGTCCTCTTCCTTCCTTATTGGGCAGGAGAGGACTCTTTACCGCCCCTACCCCTAACTGGAATCCACGATCTCGTAGTACAGCACACCCACCATAAGTAGTACGCCGTATGCACTCGAGAACAGCCACAGGGAGGTTGTCAGTCCATTACACACAGGAAAGGGGTTATTGGGTCAAAGCCGATCTCCCTATCAATTGCGCTCCAACGTCCAGAGGACCACTCAAGTCCTTGTCTGTTGCGACCTGCGTGTGTTAAAGGGTGTTTATAGAGCGGTTCCTAAGCCTCTCTTCTGACACGGGATAAGGTAGCTGGTCAGGTCCTTAAGCCTAGAGAAAGTAAAGGGGGGGTGGACTCCTGGAAACAAGTTCAACAGACCTACGTCGCGTGCTCTCAATTATTTTGACTTATGACCTTATAACCATGTGACCTCACGACCTTCAAAACTTTCAATAATTCCTGGACTAGCCTTGGGAGGACCTTGGCAATTATACCATTCGAAATAGTTACGATTTTATTGCAAAAAAACTCCTTGAAAAGTAAAATGGTTACCATCCGACCGACCGACCTACGGACCGACCTAGTAACTTATAGTTGCGTGCACGCGACTAAAAGGTGGGTGCTGAGAGGGACGGGGAGGAAGCGCACTAGGTTACCCAGGCCCTGCCAAAGAGTTACTGTCAAACCCTTGAGTGGGGCCTGCCCTATTTGCACTCGGGCCAAGAGGGCATCCTGCTCCACCAGATGCTAAGTGTAGTGGGCTACACACAGTACCCACCTGCGGGGCACGGCTGGAGAAGGGATCCGTTCGATAGTAGAGAGGAACACCTTGGGGTGGTTACAACTGAGGAGAAGGGGGAAGACCCCGCACCTGAAAGTGTGTCAAGACCTTTTTAAATCCTGGCATCAATGCGGGGACAAGGTTTCATTCTCTAACTGCTACAACTTAATCCTTGTGCATTGGAAGTGACGGGGTACTCGCCCCTCGACCCTTGGAGCTGTCGACCGGAGAAAAATAGAAAAAAAAGGTCGTGAACTCCCTTAACACCAGCTCATCCTATCCAAGATTTTTGGACCTCCCTCAACACGGGAAAAGAAGTCCTCGCGCCAATCGAACAGGAACGGTGGTGATCCCATTAGACAGGGATGTGGTTCCTACGACGCAATCTTCAACCCTCTGATCGCATTCCAACGCCGTGGAGACTAAGACCCGCGTCTCTTGCCAACGAGTGTTAACCAACGTTGCTCATAGAGGTCACAAAGCCTTACTTCTAACGCGGCAGGAACTAGATGGTCAGAGTTTTTTTTTTTTTAATACTAGAAAGGAGAAGTCAGGAGTGATGAAATGACATGTGGTTAGATGTGCAAATGGCTACCAGAAAGAGGGCCCCAATTTGTATAGGTAGTGGCTCTAGTAATAACCGTTCGCACCACCGACTAAGGCTTCCCATCGGGCGTTTCGGCCGGGAGACTACACACTCCCCTGATGACAGCTGTGGTATGGTTACTCATGCTATGCCCCACACTCCTACCCGGTGCCCAGACCAGGGAAAGAAAAGTGTACCCAATTTAAAAAAAAACATTAAACACAAGTGAATCAATTAAACTCAAACTTCCTCAATAAACATTAAATATTTATTCATCTTTTCCTAACTTCTAATGAAACGAAGCCATTTTATATGCGAGTAGTTTTCCCCATCAAACTTTCTCCATTAAAGGCAAAGAACGCTTCTGAATATCTCATAAATCCTTTCCCTTTTTATGTTGTCTTTAGCCAAATCTCATCTTAGTTCGATGGATTGAAACACCCGATCAGAGGAAACGTGGGGGAATAAATGACCTCGTTTCTTTGAGTACGAGGAGGGAGGGAGAGGGGTGTCCAAGTTTGTAATTCCCAGAGGGTGGAAATTAAAACTTTTCGTTTGCTCATTCCACCGTTAGGGTCCAAGGCAAGGCACTAAAACGTGATTTGCAGTGGGTACACAAGTAAAAGGGGGTGTAAGTCGGGATGGTCACCGGATGAAAGAAATGACCAGTTAAGGTCTTGAGTTACTCTTTCCAGGTGAAATGAATTCCCAGTTTTGTTATATAAAATACCAGGCAATTACTTTGCTACTAAGATTAAAATTTAAAATCTAAAAAAAAGCAGCCATGGTTAAAATTTTATAAATTTTCTGAACTTCGCCAATTCTAATTCTTCATAACTCTATAATTTAAGATGGAGATTTTTTGAAAATTTATAAATGTTTTTTTTTGCTTAGTTGACAAATGACTTCGGGTGTTTTGGAAATTCAAAGGATTGAAATAATTAAGAAGAAGAAGAAGAAGAAGAAGAAGAAGAAGAAGAAGAAGAAGAAGAAGAAGAAGAAAATGATAAAGATGAAGAAGATGATGATGAAGATGATGATGAAGATGATGGAGAAGAAGAAGAAGAAGAAGAAGAAGAAGAAGAAGAAGAAGAAGAAGAAGAAGAAGAAGAAGAAAAGGGTGTTAAAATAAAAAGTCTATAAAGGGGATTAAAAAAAAGCGGTTAAGATTAGCAAATAAGGACGTAGGCCACACCCCCGCAGGGGTGCCTGTGTAACCAAGCTCTTCCTGTTAAGGAAGAGAACAGCGTCTTGTAATTTTAAAAAGGAACTCTAAACTAAATTTCCCCCCTTTCCAAATATCATGTTGCTAAAATATAGTTATAGAAGAAGATATATAAAAATAAATTTTCTGAACTTCACCATTTGTAATTCTTTGGGTTTTAAAAAAATCACAAAATTTCGATACATATATTTATTTCTGAACTTCACCATTTTGTTTTTCACTAACTCTATAATTTAAGAAGGGGATTTTTTTTGAGTATTTGAATAATAATTTGATCTTAGTTTGGTTATGACTTATGATTTTTTATCAAAGTTCGGAAATAAATATAACAGCCGTCTGCTTAAATAAATATGAAATGCACATTTGAGCAAAAAAACTATTTTTTATGTATTTTACATTTTAGCTTTTTGCATATAATAAATTTAGAAATAATTGTGAAGCCACACTAAATCTAATAAAAGTGTATTTCACATTTTTCTTAGCATACGGCCGTAAGTATCGAAATTTTCTGATTTTTTAAAACCCCAAGAATTACAAATGGTGAAGTTCAGAACATTTATTTTTATATATTTTAGCAACGTGATATTTTGAAAGGGGGGAAATTTAGTTTAGAGTTCCTTTTTAAAATTATTATAATTGGCGAAGTTCAGAAAATTTATAAAAATTTAACCATGGCTGCTTTTTTTAGATTTTAAATTTTAATCTTAGTAGCGAAGCGAAAGCTCCCCCTACGGGGGTGGGGGTGGCGAAGCCATTGCCTGGTTTATATTATAAAAGAATTATTAGAAATAACTTTGATAAAAAACATAAGTCATAACCAAACTAAGATGAAATTATTATTCAAATACTCAAAAAATCCCCTCCTTAAATTATAGCGTTGATGATGATGATAAATAGAAACACATGAGGAGAGTTAACCTAGGAAATAAGCACAAAGAATAAGTTATTAATGAGAAAAGTGGTTACGGTATTAACAATATTTCAAGATCGGGAATTGCAAATGTGCATGATTTCCCTGACCGACCGGAGGAGATGTTTAGATCACGTGTGGATGATACCGCGATGTGAATCACGTTCCCAATGACCGAGGACAGGTACGACACAGAGGAATAAAGCCTCGTACCAGTCTGGTACCTCAGAGGGAGAACTCTAATGCTCTAAGTGGGCATCGAGCGATTGTCTCGGATATTGGTCGGTGGGTGAATAGCAACAGACATGAAAGAGGAACGAACGCGACGATAAGGTCTTGCCCAACAGAAGCGTCGTCACATGAAAAATAGTAACGACTTGAAAATACTAAAAAAAAAGAAGAAAAGAAATTGAAAAGTAATAAAAGAAGCACAACGGACTTGGACACCTACAAAAAAGCACAAACCACAAAACAAACACTGAAAAAGCGACTAGCCTGCCCTCCAGGAGCTTTGCATACATCTGTTTGAAAATCTTCTACAGTTTTCTCCCCCCCCCCTCTGGCTTTATCTCTCTTTCACTATACACCTAACATTTTCCCCTCTACACAAATTGAATTGAATTGTGACGAAGTGAGGCAGCAAATTCTCGAGGTTGGACAGGAAAAAAATGGCAGAGATTTCAAGCGCATAGAAATTGAAAGCGCAATAGCAACGAAGGCGTATCACACACAAGGGTTTTAAGGGTACTGGTGGAGGTAGAGAAGATGAAATGTGTGGAAGATATATAGCCGAGAGGGCAAAATGCGCGTGTGTTGGGGGCAGGAGTGGCCTTAAACCAGTCCCTTCCCAATGGTTTCATTTTTTTTTTAGCTAAATTTAATCATCGTGTCTATAGATGGGTTTTGATTGGGGGGGGGGCGCAAACCCCTTTCATGCATTGTTGGGCAAAAAAGGGGAACTGTAACTGTATGACATGGTTAAAATAAAGAGGAAGCCACTATTTAGAATACGCACCCTGTAGATGATTCTATTTGGGCGTGAATAAATGGGAGCAGGAGGCGACACCACTTCCTCTGATGCTTGAGGAATTTCAAGTTTTTGCTTGAACGAGTAATAACTCCAACATTGACTTCGTTACGTTTTTCAAGGAGGACCAAAACATCGTGGAATTTAATTATTGGTTTCTTTTTATTCTGATCTATTTTTTGGGGGGAGGGGGGGCATTTTTCTACATTTAATTTCATTTGATCTTTAGCTAACAAGTGAACAACAAGGTCAGCAGAGCTAAGTCGCGTGCTCTCAATTATTTTGACTTATGACCATATGACCCTACGACCTTGAAAACTTTCAATAATTCCCGGACTAACCTTGGGAGGAGTTCGGCAATTATACCATTCCAAAGAGAATGCAAAAAACATAAGCATTTCAAATTTCGTCAGAATCGGCCGAATAGTTACGATATTATTGCCAAAGAAACTCATCAAAAAGTAAAATGGTTACCAACCGACCGAAGACCTACAAACCGACCTAGTAACTTATTTAGTAACTAAAAATTATATCGCAGTTCCATTCTGACCTGGTCTTTATCTACTTTTCCATCAGGTTTGTCATCTACGGCAAATTCAGATGTAGCTATTCAACAAAGATGTTAAAAAATGTCTATATAGTATCCCATAAATCAATATCTCCCATAAACATTAAAGTATGGTGGGGGTGGGGTCCTCTCACCCTATGCTACGACGTCTAAAATATTAAAACTGTTCATTAAAATGAATTTGAAAGCAATTACAGACTTTATATTAGTTGCCCCTTTCATTCCCTCGATTTCCCTAACAACAAATTTACAAAAAAAAACAAAAAACAAAAATAAACCATGGCCGCTATCAGCATCCAATCCGGAGGAGCGCCGATTTAATCAGTTTGTTCTTAGCAGCGAATTAAAATTTTTCTTCTCAAATTACTTTTCTTAATTTCGTTTTCTGGGTCTTTGTTGTTGCTGCTTTAAGCAGTTTTTGTCATTTAGCCGAGAATGGTCCCTTCTTTACCCCTTTGCTAATGAATCCAAAAATAACCCCTCCACTTCAGAGACCATTATACTAACGACTAATACTATATAGTAGTAATCATAATAACCTGAGCTTATAGAGGGCGGGGACGGTATTCGTTCACATGGTGGCTCATGAAGACCCTTGTAGTCCTGGCTCTCAGCTCGTCCTTCGTTTTGCAGCTGGATTTGTTAGTCTTTCGTCCCATCGCACCCCACACACAGAGGTCAAGGGGGTTGCAGCCAGGCGAGTTGGGGGGGGGGGGGGGTCAAATGCCAGGTGCTGTGTGATCGAAAAAATTCTCCGACCGCCAGGCCTCGGTCTCCCAGGCGCAGATTCTGCTACCACAGTAGCCTCCCTGCAGCTACCCGGTCGATCCAGAGCTTCACCACCTCGTTCGGAACACAGATGTTGCCATCGGTATTCAGCATGAGGCCCTCAGGAAAGAAGCGGGGTGACATGGCTTCACCTTCACTGCTGACGATACCGAAGACTATGATTGTCTCTGGAATTTTTTTTTGCATGACTGTGCGCACGACCTTGAGTGCGATAGCGAGCTACCTGTTGTCCTTGGCGTTGGTCTTCTCTTCTTGGCAGAAATTCTTTTCGGCAGAGAAGAACCGAAGCCTTCCTGGCTCCAACGGGTGTTTTAACTTGTTGATCAGCTTCTTGGTGTGATTGAGTCGCTTTTGTTGCATCCCCTTGGACGGGAATCGTCCCTTCCTGAACTCTGATAAGTAGCGAATGTCCACCTGCACCACCACACTGATGAGATTTTCATCCACGCCTTTCTTCCAATGGCACGCATCGACTACCAGAGATCAATGCTGATGATCTCTTGGATTTCAGCGACGAGTTCCGGCGTTCTGCTGGCGTCAGATCGTCGACCATGGGCTCTCCTCTCTACTGTCGCCTAGTAGTTGAATTCTGAATCTTCAACTACTTTCTGACCTTTTCCATCATCCTTCTGCTGATGTTGAGAAAGTCTGAAATCTCCTTGTTTGTCCTTCCGGCGCTCATTACATGGAGGACTCCATGCCTCATCCACAAATTAGGTGGTTCAAAAAATTTCCCTAGTCAATTATTTTACCCCCCCCCCCCAAAAAAAAAATAAAGCAAAAATGGTTATCGTTTTTAAAAAAGAAAAAGACCGACAACAAAGGTTAAAAAAAAGAAGCGTGAAATTAGCAGTTGAAAATAGTGTTTTTAACATTTTTAACTTTAGTTACTGAAGTCAAGATTTTCTCAGGCGAACTTTTATATTTTATAAACTTTGAAATAAATGCTAAATTTGTTCAATCTAAGTATCGTGTTTATTTAATTTTAAAAATAACTTTAAAAAGAAGTATGAAATTGTGCATATTTCTCATTTATCCCAAAATACACAAATTTGAAAGTGTGAAAGACATCCGTATCCCAAAGACGGCGGGCCAACCACGGGAATCGATCTTACGACCTTCCTTTCCTTGTCTTCCGCTTCCGGACCAGACTTCGTAGCGGAAGTAGGAGAATTGGGGAAATAAAGCCCCAGCTACACCTAAAAGACGCCCCCTGCCAGCTCTATGGTGTACCCCATTAGTGAGGGGGAGGGGGGTGCAGCATAGACCAACATGCTGAGGCTGACATCAAGGGTAGTGCGTGCCCCCTAGCCCCAATGCCCGCAAGAAGATCTGTGGCTATGTATCTTCAATATATTTTCACTTCTATCTTCACCACTTTATAGATCTCTTCTTACAAACATTCGGCGGGTGAATCCCCCCGTTGGTTTTCGCTTTAAATTAAAAAAAATTGTCTCGCCAATCTGAGATCAATGATGGGGCGAAAATTTCTTTAAAATTTTAAATTATTTTTTTTTAGAATCGATAAAAGAAATTAATTGATAACGAGGGCATTATTTTATCTTTTATCACCCATTTAGCGATTCCCTAAAGGGCATAAGTCGTTGTGACGAGGGTATTATTACCCAGTGGAGGAGATAAGGGGGGGATAGCTAAAACAAAGGGATAGAAAGAATAGCAAAAAGTGTTAAGAATGACAGAAACAGCGATAACAAGACAACAGGGGTCGAGAGGTATTCAAAAATCAAAACTTAACCCACCCACCTCCACTGGCGGAGCGTCACGAAGTGAAGGCTCGGTTTTGGGTGTTGAGTGCTCTGCCAACACCTTTTATTATTTGAAGCTTTATCTTTAATGGCCGGGGAATCTCTCGTGGAATGACACGAAAGAGGTGGGGTTCATTAGAACCATGTATCAGGGCAAGTCTTTCCGACTATTGAAAGCAGTGGTTGTCAAACAGAGAAATATGGTTCAGCCATGTTCTCCCATCACTGTGGATTCCAGCTTTAAAAAATGTAAAGTTTGTGACGTTAATAACTCTTCCGGTGCCTCGAGGCTTCATTTCCTTAAATAAACAAAATGTAACTTTGGCTTCCACTCTATCCCTAAATGTTCATATACCTTTAGATTGCATCGCTTTATTTCAGTACACTAAATACTTCACTCTGTTTTACTTTAAGTAATCTACATCCGTGAGCAACCAAAGAGAGAGGAGGCCTTCCAGCCGTCCCTAAGTAATATTGCTTTCACGCTTCGGTTTGCGGAGATGAAGACACAATCTGCATAAACTCTACGCCAAATGTCGCAAAGAGGCTTTTGGGGTGTATTGCAGAAAACGGAAGATATGAATGTGTAAGCAGTGAAATAAGAAACTTTGTTCTGGTGAACTATGTATGCCATACGAAATCATTGTGGAGCCAAGTAGTGAGCAAACATGTTAGGAATAATTAAAAAAAAATAGTATGTGAAAGAAAATGCTGCTATAAATTATTATTATTTTAAATGCTGCTGCTAATAATAATTATTATTACTATACCAATCGCTTTCTTTTATCCCGATTAAGATAATTGGAAGATAAATAATCGTTAGTGAAATATTTCTCCATTCCCAGATCAATGAACAAACGGGATAGTAGCAATCCAAACGAATATTTCCTATTTAAATATTATCGTACAAAATCTTATCGCAATTGCATTATCCGTAGCAATCCAAATTAATATTTCTTATTTAAATCTTATCGCCAGTGAATTATCCGTAGCAATTCAAATGAATATTTCCTAATTAAATTTTATCGTATAAGATCTTATCGCCAGTGCATTATCCGGAGCAATCCAAACAAATCTTTCCTATTTAAATCTTATCGTATAAGATCTTATCGCCAGTGCATTCTTCGTAGCAATCCACACGAATCTTTCCTATTTAAATCTTATCGTGAAAGATCTTATCGCAAATGCATTATCCGTAGCAACCCACACGAATCTTTCCTATTTAAATCTTATCGTATAAGATCTTATCGCCAGTGAATTATCCGTAGCAATCCAAACGAATCTTTCCTATTTATAATTATTAACTCTGCTTGCGTCTTCATTTGACTTAACAAGTGAAAATTCGGTTTCCCACGTTAACTGATCTGAGAAAAAGTATAAGCTATCAGCTACCGTCTGTTCATCGGAGTGGGCTGATTAATTATTAAGTGTATTACGTATGGGTGAGAACTGCAATTCCTAGACCACACATCACTTGTTTTATGAGAGATGATACGTCAGGCAGGATACCTCGCTTGTTTATTGTTCCGGTTTTGTCGATAGAGGAAAATGCTAATGCACAGCATTAGCATTCGGATACTAATTGTGGAAGTGTTTTAGACTTCCATTCTTACTCAGTCCGACAATAATTTGGATTCGATTCGATGAAAGAGGTGAGGGGATGAGTGAGCTTTTTGGGGGTGTGGAAAAAAAGTAGTGAAATGGGAAGAGATAGATCTGTATATACAGAGGGTGGGGTGGGTAATTTGTCATGAGGAACGTGTTGCGAGGTTTGTGGACAAACTGAAGCATCCCCCCCAATCCTGGCATGCTTTGGTTCTTCTCAGACGAAATAACTTCGGTCTGGACCAGGTGGGAAACTCGCTAAAAAACCGCTGGCTTGCTGCGCACCTTAAAGGTGTACCGGGAGTCTCGAGTGATCAACATTCGGCGCTTTTATTGGCTTTGGTCCAGATCTGGTGTTTTGTCTCTTGCCTAGCTAAGATTCGGAGTTCGGCTTAATTGCTCTTGCAAGATGTTTGGCTGAGTTAGATCCCTCTCACACATTATACATAGAAAGCTGGTTCTTGGGTCTTTTCTATTTTGTTAATGCAGCGCCGGATTATTCTTTCGTCTCCTATGATCTGATAAAATGTACTTTCATATTTTTTTGCCTTTTTTTCGATCTCCATATTTATCGAGTTGATTCCGCTGATTTGGTGTAGCTCTACCTGCCTCCGCCTCTCTCGCCGGCGATCAAGGAATACGCATTTATTCTGTATTCTTTGCATTGCTCTCTTTTGCAATTTCTAGACACATTACAGGGGAGATGCCATATAAATCAGCGTTGCCATCACAAATACCATCTAAAATTTGATCACATTTTTCACTTGTAGGCTTTTTAAATCGATATAGAGTTCGAACTGGTCGTGAGACTTTCTCTATCCGACCTGTGACGTGCTTCCTGTGCCCGGGAGAAAATATTTACATTATAAGCACATATCGGTTAGGAATGTATAGATATCTTCTATCCTCACCATCACATCTAACAGTTTGTATCTACCTAATGCACTATTTCAAATTTATCATCAAGAGTACGGATCATCCACTTTGCCTCGAACTCATTAATGTTGCTGCCTATCTCCTCTGCAGTAATTCGAGCTCGCATTGGCACATTTTTATATTTGCATTCTATTGAGTGATTTAGTCAGCGAAATGGATGTTGAAGCAAGTAGGGTAGATTGGTGTTGGGGTGTTTTCAGTATATATTGTGAATAGGGTAGGGCTTAAACAATCCCCTTGGGGCAATCATGCTCTCAGGAGGAAATGCGGCCCACTGACGTTACCTATAATTATATACGGAGTTAGCTCCATGGCATAGTCAAACTTTTGTCTCGTGATTCACTGAGTCCCATTTGGATTTTATACTGCATCCCATTTTGCCACACTTTGTCAAATTTCTTAGCAACATAACGACATACGAAATATACATAACTCTCCTTTCTTTTTTCTTGCATAGCCATTTATTTCCATGACGATATTGATTGGAATTTCTGTTCGTGTTTTCCAAAATTCAAATTGTTGATTATTATGTGTGTTGACCAGGCGATGCACTAGCCTTCTGTTTAGGGTCTTTTCGAATAGTTTTCCCAGCGAATTCCAACAGGGAAATTGGTCGGTAGTTTTTTCTTCGGAGGTTTACCCGGTTTAGCTAAAAAAATCATTTTAGCTATCAGGTAGTCCAGACATTAATGGCATTTTTTTTAAGGTGCAAGATTTAAAATAAACAAACCAGTAAATAATAAATTTATAATCAGAGTAGGTTCCATTTGATTGAATACCCTATTGCCAACGTATTACAATGCCATTTATGCCTTTACTGTAGAAGTGTTCACGTCTTGAATGAAGACTAAGATTACGAGAGGAATAACGGCATAAACGCCTAAAAATACTAGTAAAGACCATACAAAGACTATTTATGTGCGTGGCACATAAATCCTATGCAAAAAAAAGAATAATAAAAAAATGAATAAATAAACTTTCAAACAAATAATTATATAAATTATGGAATAACCTTTTCACATCTAAGACTAGCAATACAAACCAATCCAAGTGTATGAGATCAGCTAGTCACCTAGCAAACTATTGTAGTTCAATTACTTTCATTTTCAACCAATATCATGGTTACCCCATCCGCCCCTTCCTCCCGAAATTAATCTCTATACTTTCCCCTTACCACCTTCATTTTTCCAAAATTATTTTCGGACTGAGGATGAAAGTCTAAACATTTTCGAACCTAGTATCCGAATAAGCTTCCAATACACAAGAAAGTTCATTCCAATAAAAGCCTCCTGCTACTAGGAGTTCTTAAGATAAAGGAATACAAAATCTATTTTTTGTTGACGATCACACTGTAAAACAGAAATTTCAAAGATTTACACCCAAACAAAAGTAACTTAATTTTTTAGTTCCTTCCACACCGATGGGACACGAAGAGGTATGCAGTTTTGCTCCTTATTGGTCCAACATTGTAATCCTTCAACGCAGATTTGATGGCATACATGAAGAAGGGGTTTGATTTGCCCGTCAAGTTTGCTTCAAAACTACGCGGGATGGACTTCTTTTTTCTACAATTTCTTCACATATGTACAGGTGTTGTTTGGGACATTCTTGTACTTTATAGTCATTCTAAGAAAACTGTAATGGCAATTGGAATATAAATTGCAGACAATAACTTCCTAGGGAGAGATTTGTCACACCGAAGACACGGTTGGGCGCGCTTCCTTCTTGTTGCATTTTTGATTATCTTGTTTTTTTCTTGATTTATTTTTTTGCGTGTTTTTGCTTGTTTTGTTTTTTAATTTGGTCTAGTATTAGGTTGTAGCGTGATTACGGCGATTTATGTCCTAATAGGCAGTCGCCGAATAGGCTCCTAAAAAACAAACAAACAACCTAAAACAACTTGTCTCGGATAATAATACTGTTATTTATGTCTTGCCCACTCCCGTTCAAACAAATCATATATGTAAGAATTTTACTACCATAAATGAAGCTTAAATTAAATAACATCCTTTAACATTTGATATCTAGGTTAGAGGATAGAGTTAACCTTTATGAACGCCCTGAATTTATCTTGAATTCTTTATGCCATAATTATAAAAAATACGACTCGAGTTTAGCAGAATATAATATAACCCTAAAAAGGACGCGCATCAATAATATCATCTTCCGCGGAATTCAGGCGCAAAATTTCTTCATTATTCTTCATATAAATGACAACTAGACTTTGTATGGGAAAGGAAGAAAAAAAAACACGACTGTATAGGAAAGAATTTAGATAAAAGTGCCATTCGAAGTATAGAGAAAAATAAATGTTCCTCCATTTAGACATTTGCTCTTTCGTACGCACATACGTATATATACAAAGGTGAAATAACTCTATTGTGAGAAAAATGTGACGAAGTGTTCATGGAGAAATTGGATTCATCCCGTCACGGGATATTCTTCCATACACAAGCCATTTGAACAGATGGAGCTTGACCCTCTTGCCTGCGAAGTTTCTCAATGGCACAATGCACGGACACTTCTTCACAATGTTCTCATAATACAGTTCTTTGACTCTTGTATGTATACATATGTGCGTACGAAAGAGCAAATGTCGAAATGGATGGACATTTATTTTCCTTAATATTTACTCACTGAAATAATATTTCCACTTCATAGCACCGTCTGCCCTGCTCAAATGGGAAACCCTGGCGTCAGTTAAGTAAATAATGAACAACTTGTTAGTTAGTCACAATTAACCACAGTCACAAACATAAAAAAAGAGAAAAGAATTATGACTATTTATTCTCTTAATTAGGTTTATCGCTGATTCGTTAATCACTCCGAACGGTCGCTCAAGATGGCTCTATAGATAATACTAGCAGTTGACGTGTATGCAAAATCATTCAAGTGCGTACACATAGAGGCGCGTGTGTGTGTACGTTGCTTGCCGCGAATGAACCCCAGCACTGATGTGGCATGGCCAAAGTTTAACTAGTTACATACATGTTTCCTGAGGAGAAGACGCTGGTGATTTGAAGAAACAAAGTTGTTTGAAAGATTGAGAAACAAAGTTCTAACCGGAAAAAGTTTGCTTGTTTGTTTGTTTTTTGTTTTTTTTTTAACATCGCTCATCTGGCGGTGCCTTGAAGGGCATAAGTAGCCGTAATTAAAATTTCAACCTAAGTACTAAGCTACTCTAAAATTCCCAAACAAAACCCAACCAAAGAAAAGTAAACAATCAAAAAACACAAAAAAATTAAGAAACATAAAATGGCAAGAACGAGGAATCACGCTCCTGCATCGGGGGAAGGACCACCTCACACCAGTGTAGGTTCATGCGACCAACACCAGAGTTAAATCAAATGGAGAAGACCAGCCTCCTCCAAAAAGTCGTATAGTCCACAAGTCTGTGTGCACGAACCCCTCCCGAGTATGAATGACAAGCGGTAGCGACTCCGCTTGCCCCGGTACCGGCCGGGACAGGTAACGTGGGCAAAGATCACCTAGACCGGGACACTGACCAAAAATGTGCCGAACAGTCGCGGGGAGAACGCAGTCGTCCCGGTAACGTCCATCAAATGGCGGTGCGTCCCGCGAGTGTGTCCGATTCGGAGACGAGGCAAAGGTTGTTGTAGGGAGACGAGTGGGTTTTCCGGAGTTAGCGGCGGGTCTCGCCTCATCAAAGATGGAGGTGTGAGTTTGCCAAAACAAACCACACCGAGAGGAATTTTTTTTTAGATTTGCTCTCTAATCCTGTATTATTTTCTTCGTCTACATTTATTCAATGTTTCCGTAGTCATCATCATTATACAAATTGAGAAACAAAAACCAACACGGGCACTAAATTTAAAGGTAAAACCAATGAAAGCATCTCCCGCAGAAAGTACCAAAGAGGGATCTGTAAAGAAAGTGGTGAAGTTGGGGGAAGCGGAAAGTCGGGAAAGATATATAAACGCAGATCCTCCTCCGGGCACTGGGGTAGGGAGATGCCTCTTGCGCGGAATACCTCTTTCACTTGTGGGGAATACCTCTCTCCCATGTGCGTAATACTTCTCCATCTTGTACGGAATACTTCCTTCTTGTGGGGAACAGCTCTTCTTTTTAGCACGAAATACCTCTTCCTCTTGCGCAAAATACCTCCCCTTGTGGGGAATATATTTTTACCTTGCGCGGAATACCGCTCCCTTTTGTGCAAAATACCACTTCCCACTTACACGGAATATCTCTCTCTCTTATGCCGAATAACTCTCCATTTTTGGCGAATACCTTTCCATTTTTGCACTGAATACCTTTCCATTTTTGCACTGAATACCTCTCCATCTTGCATGGAATAACCCTCCACCCCCGCCCTCTCTCTCTCCTGTGCGGAATACTTCCCCTCCTATGTTGAATTCCTCCCCCTCTTGTGGGGAACACCTCTCCTTCTTGTGGGAACAACTCTCCCTCTTGTGGGTAACACCTCTCCCTCTTGTGGGGAACACCTCTCCCTCTTGTGGGAAACACCTCTCCTTCATTGCCGAATCACGTTACCTCGTACCTTGAATTTACATAAAAAAAACATCTACAAAACCAAACAAGGAACAGAGGAGTAAAGTAATTGAAAAAAGATTATTTTCTTATTTGGGGCATCAAAGAAACTCGTCTTCATCATCTTTGTATTTTCAGGGAGTCAAATTGTTTCTGGCGGAGGTGAGGCGCCATTTTGCATTAAGAACTTTATTGCTTGGATGCAGACGTGATGAGACACTTTAATTAAGAAGGGTCTGTGTATCCATATTCCATATTAATTTCTTGTCATTCGAGGGAATAAAGATTGGCAGTAAAGCGACGGGAAAGATGAAAGGGGAGGTATAAATGAAAAGGAGGGGAGTGATGTGGGCTGTGTCTGCCTGTTGTGTTGCGAGGACTTTGAAGGTGGAATAATGGCTGAAAACGGGACGAATGTTGCGATAGTCCTGTTGTAAAAGGGTGAAAGGGGGGTGAGGAAGATAAGTCTATTGAGTGTTGCATGTAAAAAAGCGGATGTAAGAATGATAAGTGAGGGAATGTGGAAATTCCTGCACTTTCCTTGAATTAAAAAGATACAACGAGGGATGGATGGATGAAAGCTGGTTAGCGACTCGCCTGCGCAACTAGCCTTTATCCGAGGAAAAGAGGCAAGAAGAAGCTTGTATGAAAAGTGCAGAAGAGGGTAAAAGGAAGATGAATAAAAAAAAATAAAGTATGTGCAATCTCAATCTAGTTTCGAGACTGGGTCGGGAATTTTTATTTTTTTTAAATTCGCTCGTCTGGCGACCACATTCATCGGCATAACTCACCTTAATTAAAATTCTAGCATAGGCAATTCTAAAATTAACAAAAAAACAAGAGAATAAAACAAAATAAAAGCAAAGAACAAAAACAAAACAAATAACAAACGGAAACCTTCTCCGGCGCAGGGGGAGGCCCGCATCCTCCTGGCGAAGGAACATGTAACATACCACCAAGGGACTCAAATAAAATGGAGGCCGGCCTCTTCCAAAAAGTCAGATAGGCCACACGTTTGTGTGCACGAACCTGTCCAGGGTACAAGAGACAAGCGGTAGCGACCCGGCTCGTCCCGATACCGGGACAGGTAGCGTGCGCGGAGATCGTCCAGACTGGGACATTCAACAAGAATGTGCCTTACAGTCTGGGGGACAACGTAGTATTCACAGTAGGGCACCGGCGAGCGTTCCATCAACTGGCGGGGCGTCCTGAAGGTGTCCAATTCGGAGACGACATAAAGCAATCTGAAGCCTTCGCGGCATTGTGGGGTAGGTCCATGGGAACAGTCGCGACGCAATGGCACGCAACTTTAAGTTCCCATCGATCGTCTCCCATCTTCTTTGCCAAGCAGTCCAGAAGCTCTGCCTTGATTCCTGAAATGTCGGACCCCCCCCCCCCCCCCGGGCATCACGGATCCAATTGGAAGACTCTGTTTCTTCGTGTTTCGGTTGCTCATTGCTGGCTTAAAGTTCAAGCCAACCCAGCGACGGGGTACCAAGTGCAACAGGCTACATTGGGTACCTCACTACGGGATGGGAAGACGTGTCGCTTCAGCTTTATCGACCCAGAGAAACTGCCAATTAGCAGAGTCCTGATCTTAATGACTCTCATCGACTTTCTCGTGTGGTCAGCAGTGGAACAAAAAGTCTTCCCTGGTGAGGAAATTAAAAATGGGCTTCGTCCCTGAGAGCAAATTCGAACTGATTGGAAGTCTTTCATAAGAGTCCATTTCAAGGCCATTTCTAAATAGAATCTGCCAAGCTGTCCTGGATCAGGGCGTCATATCCAATCTTTCATTCAAAAGTGAACTTTATTCTGACTTTTGTTTCCAGTTTTGAGCGGCAAAAGTTAGATAATCAAATTTTTAAAATTGCTACCATTTTATTGGAGCCACCCAAACTAAATATTGTAAGCATGTAAAATATTCCCTACACATATCCTCCAATGTATAAAACCTGTACATAACACAACATGAAGCTAATGAATTTTGTTAATGAGAACCCTCCTCTCTCAACCGGAGCCGACCCCGTTAACCAGCTTAATAATATTCTGCAATTAATCGTAATAGTTACTAATAGAAATGAAATAAAGTTGTAATGAACATGAATTTGGGAACATTATCAAGCTTCAGCTTTATTCCCTGACCCCCCCTTACTTTAATTAAACCTGATTTACACAAATTTGAATAAAAATGTAAATAAAATTGAACTAAAACATCGAAAAAACGTATTTCTTACACAAAATACATTTTTAAACTTCAACTAAAAATCATATTTTCTAATAAATAAAGCTTTCCTTTTTTATCGATTTTATTTTGAAATCGCCTTTTAAACTCGTCAATTAGTAAACTAATGGAATGTCTATTTTTTTTCAAGTGTTCTATTCTATTCGAAATTTCTTCTTATAAATGATTCATAACATATGCTTCTTTTTTCCTAATATTTTCATTTTCTCTATTGAATTCTCTTCCTCTTATCAGCACCAGGTTCTTCCTGGCCTTTAGAGTGCATTTTTGAAGCGTTTGGTAACATCGGCTTCTTCCCGGTCTTGGAGTATCTTATTGACTCTTACCAGCATCGTGTTCTTCTTGGCCTTGGAGTGCTCTATTGAGGCTCGTAACAGCATCGGGTTCTTCCTGGCCATGGAGCGTTTTATTGAGGCTCTTAACAGCATTGGGTTCTTCCTGGTCTTTGAATGCTTTATTGAAGCTATTAGAAACATTGAGTTCTTCCTGATCCCGGAGTTTTATTGAGGCTCTTAGCAGCATCGAGTTCTTACATCCTGGTTACCTACGTTTATCACAAGCTCCTATTAGCTAGTAAAAATCTAAGCTTTGTTTCTTTGAGGGGCGGTGATCGCAACGCAGCAGGTGCGACTCGAAAATTGAAAGCCGTTGCCATAATCATCGTTGATGTTTGGTTGCAAATAAAAAGCCTGCCGCCGGTTCTTAATTTCTCGTGCCTTGAAAGAATCACAAGAGGTACAATCATTCTTCTATTCATAGTGTTGGGGTGGTTGCTTTGTTTCTTTGAGGGGCGGTGATCGCAACGCAGCAGGTGCGACTCGAAAATTGAAAGCCGTTGCCATAATCATCGTTGATGTTTGGTTGCAAATAAAAAGCCTGCCGCCGGTTCTTAATTTCTCGTGCCTTGAAAGAATCACAAGAGGTACAATCATTCTTCTATTCATAGTGTTGGGGTGGTTGTGGGGTCACCAATGAAGTGGTTGGTTATGCAAACACGACCACAATTATTTTTATTTAGGCTTACAGATACAATTCCTCTTGGTCGTCTAGAGTCAAGGGGCTTGCAGCTCGCGTGGATGGAAAGCTTTCTTGGAGGTTGCTGTGAAGGCTGGCACTTGGCGTGGAGCGAGTGAGAGAGTGCGTAAATGACAATTGATCTGATTTCCCCGTCCGTGCCAGATAAGTAGGCTCGAATGGCGTGTTTGCCAGGTGACACCATCACGGGGTTGCTAGCGGTCGCTGGCTGCGCCAGTGTCAAGCATTATTAATCGAGGACAGTCTCAAAGGAGGCAACAGCGCGTAAATCAATCAAATTTCAGAGAGCCACGAATATTCCCTGCATGAAAACTAACAGTGATGATCATGATAAACCACACCTAAATATTATAAACAAAATAAAAGGCTATTTAAAATATAATGCTCTTAATCTACGAAATATGAAGATTACTCGCAAAAATACGCGATGCCAAGAACTGGTAATTGTCCAACGTTTCGGACACTCATCATCAGTACTAAATTATGATTATACTTCGAGGCCTTTTGTTAATTTAAAAAGAAGGAATTACGGATGGCACACGGTGGTGGTAGCTCGGGTAAAGAAAGATATCACACGGTCAGTGTAGCAAAGAGAAAAGGTTACCCGAGGCGGATGCCACCCCACCCCCATTTTCCGAGCATCGGAATCCTCGCCGGCTGCAAGCATCGATCCAGAGGGGAAATTACCATCAAGGCCAATGCTGAGGATCCGGAATCATCTCTGGAGCACGGAACCCCGAATCGGCCACAGGGAACCGTGCTAGAGCAGGGGGCCGAAAAATCAGGAACTACAGTTGGAAGCTTGAACCTTCGCGGTTCATAACTAATTTACTGGGCAACTACTTCACATATACAGGGTGGAAACACCCAGTGTCGACTGATATTTATTTAATAATTTTCAGAAAACAAAATGTAATATTCGATAATACTTAGACTAAAACGAAATAAAAGATTATATACTACAAGATGATGTAACTCGTATTGAATTGGATCGCCTTTTCGTCGATAACACCACGACGTCTCGGTATGAGCTGAGCGCAAGAGGCGTGCAGGGGTCTAGCTGATATTTCCTCCCATCATTTCTGCAGTTTCGACTTCAGAACTTCAACACTTTGATGAAAGTTGGTACAAGGGCTTCGGCTCAAACATCGACCCCAATCCGGATGGGGTTCAATTCTGGCGAACTGAGAGGCCAAAGTTTGTTTAAAATAATAACATTAAAATTTGCCTGGCATCAGTCTTGAATTTTTAATCGCATACACGCGAATCTCTAAGTTACTATTTCGATCCGTAGGTCGGCTGGGCGGATGGTAATCATTTGAATATTCAATGAAGTTTTTGAAAGTTTTGAAGGTCATAAGATCATAAGTCAGAATAAGTGAGAGCACGCGACTTAGGTCTGTTGACCTTGCTTTCGCAGTGTGAGAGGTTGCTTCATCTTGTTGAAAGGTTATACCAGCATTTCCTATGGTTTTCATGCCATATCAGACTCCCCCTTGCAGGGTAAATTTAAAAGGATCTCTATTTTTAGTCGCGTGCGACTCTACATCTCACTATGTCGGTAGGGCGGATCCCGTTTTGCTTTTTTTTTTTTAAAAACATTGTAACTATTCGGCCGATTCTAACGAAATTTGAAGCCCTTATGTTTCTTTAGATTCTCTTTCGAATGATATAATTTCAAAGGTCCTCCCAAGGTTAGTCCGGGAATTATTTGGCAATAACATCATATTTCGGCCGATTCTAACGAAATTTGAAACCCTAATGTTGTTTTACATTCTCTTTCGAATGATATAATTGCCAAGGTCCTCCCAAGGTTAGTCCGGGAATTATTTGCCAATAACCTCATAACTATTCGGCCGATTCTAACGAAATTTGAAACCCTTATGTTGTGTTAAATTCTCATTCGAAAGATGTAATTGCGAAAGTTCTCTCAAGATTAGCCGAGGAATTATTTTATTTTGGCAATAACATCATAATTATTCGGCTAATTCTAACGAAATTTGAAACCCTTTTGTTGTTTTACATTTTCTTTCAAATGATATAATTGCCAATGTCCTCCCAAGGCTATCCCGGGAATTATTGGGAATTTTAAAGGTTGTAAGGTCATAAATCAGAATCAGTGAGAGCACGCGACTTTTTGATCAGCAGACCTTGTTTATTCGGGTTTCTCTAATGACACCATCGCCATTATAATAAACTATTCCTCTTGAAATTAGGTAAATTAAAACAATGATTAAATAAAAAGTTAGTTTTCTAAACGTTTGTTTACGGAGAGGCAAAACAAAAAACTCTAATAAGTTCCACGAAAATCGTTTTATAAAAATAATCACGGCGTTTTATTCTGTGAGAGAAAAAGTTTTCTGTGTAGTGTAAAAAAGATGTGTTGTATTATGCCGTGTTTAGAAGATTTACCTGAATATTAGAAACTTTTTATTCGGAAAGTTTCGACAGCTAGAACTTTTCGAAACTGGTTACGGTTTAAAAGCATGACTGAAAATAGAATAAAAATGCCTTTCATAATCTATTTTCGCCAAAATCCTATTCTTCATTTTCATACATCCTTGGAATTTTAAAATGATACTAAAAATGGTTAAATTTTAGAAAATAGAATTTTCAGGCGAACATTTACGCCGAATATCAGATTCTAAATAATAAAAGAAAACAGTTTTCAACAGTAACTGTTATATATATATATATATATATATATATATATATATATATATATATATATATATATATATATATATATATATATATATATATATATATATAAGCATATATCTCTCATGAGAGCGAGAGAATGGTGAAATAATCCAACTTCAATGCAGGAAAGAGAAAACGGAATAATTTTTCTTCGGAAATATTTGATTTATTACTTCGAAAAAATTCGAGCTGGGGTGGGATTCGAACCCGCCTTTAGACCAGTCGGTCGAAGTAAGAAATAAAATATTTCCGAAGAAAAATTATTCCGTTTTCTCTTTCCTGCATTGAAGTTGGATTATTTCACCATTCTCTCGCTCTCATGAGAGATATATGCTTATATATATATATATATATATATATATATATATATATATATATATATATATATATATATATATATATATATATATATATATATATATATATATATATATATATGATGCAGTTAGTGGATGATATATAATAATACCGCCCGCTTGATATAGCACCTGGGGGACGCCCTAGTTACCGCCTGGTAAGTTTTAGTCACACATTTCTAGAGAAGTCCCCCCATAAGTTCATTCAAAATGATAACTTTATACTTTAGATTTCTTGCTGTCTTTAAGAGGGATCGTGGAATTAAACATAATTTCTTTGAGTATCTTTGCTAAACATTTTTTAGCGGGCGGTATCGAGTTTCAGTACTGAAACTTGATCTTCCCTGGTGGTTACTAGGGCGTCCCCCAGGGTGCTATAAGAAGCGGGTAGTATCATTTTATGCCATTCACTAACAGCACCATCAGTTATAATTTTTCCTCCATATATATATATATGAAAATAAACCCATGTGGGTTAATTTTCATATTATTGCTTTCCTCACATGCCACTTTGTGAGTTTTTTCATTATATATATATATATATATATATATATATATATATATATATATATATATATATATATATATAAAAGCATAAATGCAAAATGTCCCACAGGAAAATGAAAGGCGGATTCCAAGTACTTTCGAACTTGTTCAGTTCATTCTCAAGGAATAACGAAAGATTTTACAAAGGTGGTGTATATATATATATATATATATATATATATATATATATATATATATATATATATATATGTGTGTGTGTGTGTGTGTGTGTGTGTGAAACAGAAGAGCATTGCCCAGCTCATGTACAACGAAAGGCCCCAAAATAGAAAAATAATATCAAAGACGGATATGAAGCATAGAACCAGATAGATAAGGTCTATTTCTAGAAATTCCAACTGTGAGCACAGAATATAGACATTTAGGTCACAAAAATAAGTACATACACACGTAATTGGAATACATAAAAATAAACAAGAGAGAAACAATAAATTAATAAATCAAAGGGCTACGATTTAAGATGGACAATTTGGTTATAAATAAGCCTTTTAATAACAGGGTCTAGTTTAAAAAGACCAAAGAATATATTAAAATTAGGCGAGGAATTAATGAATGATCATTCAACAATATTTCTTCGAACAAAGTCATTAGATTTGTAAATAAATTTGGCCGCCGAATTCCAATTGATAGGTGACTGTTTTCAGATAAATGGACGAAGAAAACAGCAGCGCTTTCTTTATTAACAAATTAAATGAAAATAATTATTAGAAATATGTATTTTACCCGAGTCCAGACTTCAGAGCCGCCGTTTATTTTAATTATTTTACTTTAAGTTATTTCGATTTAATTTTTGATGGTCGAAGTTAAAATAAATTTTGTTATAACTTTTGTTCGAATTTCATAATGATGCCTTTTCTAATTGACCATTAGGTTCGTTAAATTTAATTGCCAGTGCAATTTGGAAGTCATTGATTTAGTTTGATTGTCACAATTCTAAATGTGTAATGTTCGCTTTTTTAGACTCGCTCCTTTGCATTCACTTATTTGTCTCTTGTTTAGATCTATTTTAGACTCGCTCTTTCGCATTCACTTATTTGTCTCTTGTTTAGATCTATTTTAAACTCGCTCCTTTGCATTCACTTATTTTCAATATTTGTCTCTTGTTTAGATCTATTTTAAGCTCGCTCCTTTGCACTCTGCGAACTGTGTTGGAAGAAATGATAATTTCGTTCTATTGAAAAGTAAAGAATCGATTTCATTTTTAGTTCTATTTAGTCTCATGTTTATTTGTAGTCGCGTGCAGGCGATTCTATGTTACTATGTCGGTCAGTAGGTCGGTCGGTCGGATGGGAACTGTTTTACTTTCCAATGAGTAACTATTCGGCCGAGTCTAACGAAATTTGAGATTCTAACGAAATTTGTATCACTCTTTCGAGTGATACAATTGCCAAGGTCCTCCAAAGGTTAGTCCAGGAATTATTTGCCAATAGCCTCGTAATTATTCGGATGATTCTAACGAAATTTGAGACCCTTATTTAGTTTTACATTCTCTTTCGAATGATATAATTGTCAAGGTCCTCCCAAGGTTAGTCTGGGAATTATTTGGCAATAACCTCTTAACTATTCGGACGATTCTAACGAAATTTGAGACCCTAATTTAGTTTTACATTCTCTTTCGAGTGATACAATTGCCAAGGTCCTCCCAAGGTTAGTCTTGGAAATATTTGGCAATAACCTCTTAACTATTCGGACGATTCTAACGAAATTTGAGACCCTTATTTAGTTTTACATTCTCTTTCGAATGATATAATTGTCAAGGTCCTCCCAAGGTTAGCCCTGGAATTATTGAAACTTTGGAAGTTCTTAAGGTCATAAGTCAGAATAATTGAAAGCAAGGGACATATGTCTGTTGACCTTGTTTGTCTTCCTATTGACGGAAGAAATTCAAAATGAAATCGTTTTGTTTCTTCAGCGAATTCGGCTCATCCGTTTCCACGTTCGCGTCTCTCAGCGCCTAAGAAGTTGCCTATCGATCAAATCTTGCGTCTCTTCTCGAACCCTCGCATTGAAGTCCCTCACAACCATCTTGACCCGGGGGTTACCTCGTCCACATGCATTCATAGAAGCTACATAAATTCCTCAAATTCAACATCACCGCGATGGAGATTGGATTTTGTTGGGTTTTTTTACAGCGCTCTTTGGGAGACTGACACCAAGAACCATCGACAATTAAAATTTCAACATAGTACTAGGCACCTTTGGAGAAGGGAAAACGTTACCGATATCTTACTAAGTGGATTTCCGGATTTTACCATTAGTCCCACATGTACATATGTACATAGATGGCAATAAAATCTACGATAAAATCTTCATTTTGAGGGACATTTCCATGGATCAAATGACCTTTGCATTACAGTATTTTTTTTATGTGTAACTAGTTATAACCTGAAATAATGCCGGTGACTTTTCATCTATTCGCGTCATTTCAATTACGGTAAGTAAGCAACACTAAGCAAAGTATGAAGTTGGTTACTGGGGAGTTACTAATGAATCAGTTCGCGTCGTAGACAAACTCACCAGTAGTATCAAAGTAACAACAAGTGAATATAAGGTTCGAGACTCGACGACTTGTTTGACAGCGTCTTGTAGCATACGAGAAGTGCAGGCGGGCGGCTTAAAAGCTTCGCTTGAATGAGTCTTTTTTGAGACTCAGGATGGCCGAGTGGTTTCGCCGCTTGCTAACAGTGGTCCAGCGACGCGAGAAGCTGTTCGCAACTCGCCTACGCTATAATTTTTCTTTGATTCTTTTCCTACTCTCCTCTATCTACAGTCTCTGTCATGGGTCTTCAGTTGAGAGTACAGAGATTTAGAAATTATTAAAGACTGGGGATATGAGGACTGGATTCATAGTTCATAATAAGTTGACCCCAGTCCTGTTTTAGATTGAACGTGAACCACCCACAACATTTCACGAACGCACAAACAAACGTGCGCTATTAGTTATAAAGCCATAAAAGATCATATTTCGCAAAAAAACATTTTGTAACCATTATATACTAATTTCCAGCAAGAATCTATGGCAAGCTTACTAGTGGTCAAAGAACGAGAGACCTGGCGCCGAGCCAGGTCATTATGCCAATCGCTGGAGAGCCCGAGGACACCAGGGGTCGGTCCTCTTTGGAGAGGAGTGTCAGTAAGTATATATTGACACCAAACAGCGTTCAGGTGGCACCTTCGTCCCCCCGGGTCAGAGAGACCTATTCGGCGTCAGAGGTATGTGGATATAGATTTCCATCGGCAGGATTATTTGGAACAAAGAGTGTGTGTACTGTGCTACGACGACGGGAGAGTAACAACAAAAAGGAGTAACAACAACAAGGAAAGAAGATACCCTAGGAGACCTTACGGTCCATTCAAGGAGGGTACCTTTGGACTAGCAATCGAGCGGGCACATGGCTGTGTTGTAATTGGTTTTGTTTGTGATGAGAAGTGTAAGATCTACCCACCCGAATACAGGGGCTGGGCACAGCGCGTCCACCAGTCGGTAGCCAGATCTCTACGAGCGCTGACGTTTGTATCGGCTCATCCCGGGAAGGAGCCGCTATTACCGCGACGTTGGCAGATCAACGCTGTATCCACTCGGATAGCAAGGGCTCTGCTAAGGAGCAGTAGCGATGAACAATCGATAAAATAGGTAATAAATAGACGACTACGTGTCTCGAGGGTGATAAGAAGCTTCGCATGGGCATACTAAATGCATGCTACAAAGCTGCACGTCCAAACCTCACGGGGTACAATTCTATGAACTAAGAAAAACTCGAGAAACCTCAACACCAGGAACTAAGAGCTGCCCTTGGGGGACACTAGGCCTTTCATGAGGGGTAATCGTGAGGAGTTGAAGGAATGGAGGCTCATCCATCAGATCCCCCGAGTCAATTTCTAACTAAGATGTCGCCTCGATTGAGCAAAGTTGTAAAACCTTTATTTAAAAAAAAACGAAAAACAAACGAGAGCATCCCTAGAGTGCTTTTGAAGATATTAAGTGGTGAAGTAGGGTGTGAAAATATATGGAAGGTACTTTACTACTTAGGGGTGCTAGAAACTAGGAGGGTTTTTTTAACGCCCATCTGGCGGCTGCCTTCAAGGGATAAGTCGTCGCAATTAAAATTTCAGCCTAGTCATAGGGCGTGGCTAACTGCCCTAAACCTGCATCGTTCCATAATGAAGGATGGGCCACTTGCGGGCCTAATTTAAGCGACCAAATACCGCAATGATAAGTATCGACCCGACTACGTAAAGTGCCGAGGCACGACGGGGAAAAGGCACGCCAGCGGTGATTAATCACCACCTGAGGAATCACCTTGCACCCACACTTTCGATCGGCTCAAGGTCATTGTCAATCGACCAGATTGAGAAACCCTTACTTGGGGGGGGAGATAAAATTAATACAAAAGAGGGACAAATGAATATAAGGTCAGGACATTCCTCGTCAGCATTTTACCCAGAATACCCCCTCCCCCACAAAAAAAATAAATAATAAAAAAAAAAAACGAAGACGATCAAAATTAAGGACAGGGCTCCTCCTATTCCCATTAGACGAAAAAATCGATCTTGGGAAACCACAGATTATCACCGACCCTCGAATAAACGAGGGGGGGGGGGAACGATTTCATATATGAAAAGATGAACCATTCAAAGACACCGAGGCCGAGCTACGTTTATCCAACTCATCTAAATGAGTTAAAAAAATTAGCTACAACGCTGTGTACAATCTTTAACAGGTCTATTAATCACGGGGTGGTCCCAGCAGTTAAAAGAATAAAAAATCCGATCTTAAAAAAAGATATAAAAGTGACCCTAGCAACTATCGTCCTATTAGTTTAACTTCGATTTGTGTTAAACTATTATATTTGATGGTTAAAGATAGGATAGTGGGCCATCTCGAGTTAAATAATCTAATAAAGACTATGAAGTTCAGAGAATACGTTCTCGTCTAATTTACTTGACTATTTCCATACAAGGATTTATATCTAAAATGAGAACAGGGCAGTAAATTTTGGTTACCAAGACTTTCAATAAACCTTGGATATTGCTCCATATACGAGTCTGTTACTGAAACTTAAAGCGCACGGAATAAGAGGGAAATTTTGGATAAGATAGAAAATTGACTCTCAAATCGTTTACAATGGGTTGTATTGAACGGAGCAGACACGAATTGGGCTCCAGTTACTAACGGAGTCCCTCGATGATCTAACTTGGCCAAAATATATTCAAAGTATAGATAAATAAGACAATTTTACCAAGACAAAATAGCTAATCCAATTTAGCCACGTCAAGGATATCGAACCCAATGTAAATATCAATGAAAGGAAAAATTGTACATATGCAATGTTTATTTTATGGATAAAAGAATAATTATGTTAGATAGATCATTAATGTAGGCATTTTAACATCCCTTCACCCCAAAGTTTTGGCAATAGAACAAGGACCTCCAAAACTTTGGGTTGGATTAGGATAAGTATCTTAGCCTGACAAAACTTAACCGAAAGTTCAACTTGGCAAATTGCTGTTCCTATTCCAATTTCTCCCTTCACTAATGCCTAAAGTGAATCCAAGGCCTTAGTTGAAGTCTTTATTTTGACATAAAGTTCTTTTTCTTATAGAGTTATTGTTCTTAAATGGTTTGCAATGTTTTTGCAAACCAATTAACTCTTTCCGCACAAATGTAAGTGGCTCCTCCCACACGCATAGAAAGAACGAGTCTGGAACGTGTTGTCAACCGCTTTTACCACGCCCAGAATAGCGAACCCAAAGGTAATATTGGGTTTGATTTTCGTGACATGATCTAACCTTAATAACTATATGTTCGTTTTGTGAGCTTTTCAGGGATAGTTTGTTGTGTGAGCGTCTTCGATTTCCTCGACGATCAATTCCATTCTCAAAGCTCTTGATCGGCATTCTTGCCTTCTCTCCCCTGTAAACTTTCTCTATACTCGCTACACAACCTACGCTCTGGGAGAGATAACAGCTCTGAAGGGCGCATTATAAATACCTATTATTATTATTATATTACTTAATAAAATCTCATAATTCGCAGATGGGACAAAGCTAGAAAATAACCGTTTATACATACGAAGTGGCGAACATACAACCATACCTAGATGTGCATTTTGACATATGGAAATGCAAAAACAATGCACTTCAATGTTGATTTTTTTTTTTAAAGAGCTCATCTGGTGACTGCCTACTAGGGTAAAAGTCGTTGTAATCAGCTTACAGAATAATGCTAGAAGAGATAAAAAAAATATGCAAAAGAAAAAGAAAGAAAGAATAAAACAAAGGTAAAAAACAACAACAACCAAACAAGAAAAAAACACGCTCCGGCGTCAGGAGAAGACCCGCCTCCCCCCCAACCCCAGTGTAGGAACCTACGACCTACAACACAGAGTCAAGTAAAATGGAGGAGGTCAGCCTCCTCCAAACAGTCAGTTAGGCCACGAGTCTGATTACAAAAACCCGTGTCGAGTACAAGGGATAAGCGGTAGCGACCCTGCTCGTCCTGGTACCGGGACAAGTAACGTGCGCGAAGATCACCCGAACCGGGATATTCAACACGAATACACCAAACGGTCTGGGGACCAACGCAGTGGTCGCAATAAAGAGCAGGCGACCACGCCATCAAATGGCAGTGCGTCCCGCGAGTGTGCCCAATTCGAAGAAGAAAAAAGCGACCTGAAGAAGTCGCTGCAATGAAGGGAAATTCCATGTCAACAGTTGCGGCGCAATGGCACGCAACTTTAAATTCCCTTCGGCCGTCTCCTATCTTCTTTGTCAGGTAGCCCCCCGGTTGCCATGAATCCTGCCATCCATTTGGGGTGATGAAGAGCCAAACGCTGGTCAGGTATCCCAGTCCTCGCGGATTCTTTGGCACCCTCATTCCACGCAATTTCCACATGTCCAGGAACCCAGCATAAAATAATCTCGACATCCACTTGGCTCACAGCAACGGTGGCGTCACGGATACCGCGAAACAGGTGATGTGGAGATTGCAATGCCGTGAGAGCACCCAGGGCGCTTTGTGAGTCGATAAAAATCAGAATCCTGTCTTCAAACTGGTGAGGACGCATTGACTCCAGTACCGAGCGGTCAATTACAACCAGCTCGGCCGTGTAGACAGATGCAGTACCTACCTTGGCGCCATCCTTATACACAGGCACGATTCCAGCGTGACACGAAGTGTGCACCAAAAAGGCAGAATGCAGTACCCCCGTCGCTGTAGGAGCTTTTGGAGCAGAGGCGTGGAGACGAATAGTCAAAGTTGGTACCTTCCAGGGTGGCATCCTGGGTAGAATCAGGGGCGCTACCGGCCCGAGAGCTATACCTAGCTCACAAAGGAGTTGCCTATAGCTAAACCCAAAGGGCTTAGGGTATGAATGGCGCCTCTCAGAAGCATAGGCATCTTTGAGATTGGGTGCGGATACAGTGAGAGCCGTTCGCGACGGAGGGATGCGGATAATGCACTGACATTATGCAGAGCGAGTGGCATCTCCCCAGTACCGACAAGGAGGGTCTCAACGGGAGACGTGCGGAAGGCAGCGCTCGCCTGGTGGGGACCGATGTGGTGGATCCAGTCCAACTTCCATAATACAGGCTCGGTTGCGGATACATAAAACTGTCGCAACGGTAGTCAAGCTTAGAACGAACAGACGATCAGAAGAAAAGCAATTCAACAGCCCTATCAGCACTCCAAGTGCTGAACGTCACCGATCGAAGAATTTCCATGGCGAGAGTATAAGAAACCTAAGACTGCGGAAATGATCTTCCCGGGTGAGGCGTCGGTTGAAAAAGAGACCAAAGAAACGGTGCGATGCACTACTTTTAAGTGAACCCTATTTAGGAACAAGTGAGAGACGGTCTAGACCCTGGATGTCGGAGAAGTGCACCACATTAGTCTTAGCCAAGGAAAACCGAAACATGTGCGCTTCGGCATAGCGAGAGACGCGGCTCAATGCCTGCTGGAGTCGACGCTCCAGAGTTGGCATCTAGGCCGCGGCAAGAGAGATCGAAAGGTCGTCCACGTAGAGCGTAGCGAGAACATCTTTCGGTAGCACCGAGGTAATGCCGTTAATGCTCGGGGCAAAGAGTGTGGCACTAAGGACACTTCCCTACGGGAAACCCTCATCCTGCTCCATTAGGCCGGAGAGGGCTCCACCCACCCGTACGCGGAATCGACGATCTCGAAAAAATTTAGATATAAAGATTGGGAGGTGTCCTCTCGTCCCCATCGTGTGGAGAATCTCCATGATACCGTATCGCCATGGGGTATCATAGGCCTTCTCCAGATCGAAAAAACACCGTGGCGTAGTGCTGTCTATCAAGGAAGACCTCACAGACGGCATTTTCCAGTCGTAGCAGAGCATCCACGTGGATTGGAACTTGCAGAAGCCGCACTGTGCAGAAAAAAAGACTAATCTAACAATTACCAATTCCTCCATCAACTTACACACGCAGGATGTTAGAAAGATTGGGCGGAAACAGGCCGGGATAGAATGATTTCTCTCCGGTTTGCGAAAAACAAGCACAGTAGCGATTCGCCAGGAGTCTAGGAGGATACCCTCTAGCTAGATTCTGTTGAACAAATCTAACAGAAAGGCCATGCCTCACTCACCTTGGTGTTGAAGCATTGCGTGCGGGACATCGTCCCGACCAGGAGCGGAGTCCGCGCACGAAGCAAGAGCGGATCGGAACGCAACTCCCTCTATATAAACATGTTGAAGAGTTATAGGCCTCTGGAGGTAGTCGCAATCTTGCCGACTACATGCATGATCATAAGTCGCTGCAAAAAAAGACAGCCTAGTAATTAGGTTACATTAAAATATAATACAAGCCAAAAAACAACCAACCCCCAGTAATAAATCTCAAAAGAGTTCCCATGCCATATACCGTAAGACTTGGTGTCTCTCAACGGCATAGGACGAAATGAGAGAGGGAGGAGACTCGAGAAAACATTGAACCCACTCATAGTGCGCTGCGCACGACCTAACCTAGTGGCAAATCTCCATCAATAAGGAGGCTCTCCATGGGGGATGACGGAAGGCACCGGGCACCACCAGAGACAAATGCGATGGATTGAATTCACCTTCTGCAGTATCCTAACAGAGCGTACTCAAAGAAAACGGAAACTTGTGCGCATCGGTATAACAAAAGAGGCGGTTCAGTGCTTGATGGATTCGGTGTTTCAAGGTAGGCAGCTGAACCGCACCAAGAGAGATCGAAAAGTCGTCGAAGCAGAGCGTAGCGACAGCATCTTTCAACAGCACCGACGTAATACCGTTGATGCTCACCGCAGAGTGACACTGAGGGCATTTCACTGCGAGACGACCACTTCCTGCCGAAGCGGACCGGGGAGAGCCCCCACCCCCCTTCCAACTTACGCGGAATCCACGATCTCGTTAGAACTCAGATATAAAGATTGGGAGGCGTCCCCTAGCCCTCAAGCCCTCAAGGTCTGGGGGTTCTCTAGGATATATTGACACGAGGAGGGTCTCAAAACAATTTTCAGCCGGGGCAGAGCATCTGAGGGGTCATCACTGAGCCACGATGGTACAAGAAAATGACGATGAGGTATCCCGACGTGCCCCATGGTAAGCCTGCCCCCTTCGGTAACCATTCAAATCAACAACAATTTCCTCCAGAAACTCAATCAAGAGCTTCGAGGAAAAAATGCCCAATCAATGGCCACGGCTCTTATAAACACCCCGGCTCGGGGGGAGGGTCATTCACCTATGGTCTCATTCAACGATTTTAGTTACCCTTCTAATTTGAAAGAAAACGAGAGTCTACGATCCGAAATAGGACCACCTTCAACGCTCTTCCCAATTAGCAACTTTTAACTTCACAATCTCGAATTCTAAATTCCATTATCTTGTTTTTTATTCCTAAATCTTGTACAAACAGTTAAATCAGACTAATTTGATGCAATTGGTTTAATATATGATCAATTACTACACATTTATAATTCCCTTTTCTGACATTAGCATGGAAAACTGCAATTTACGCGGTGGTGGTATGTCGTGTAGCGAGCTTCGAACTGAATTCGGGCACGCCTGGGGGACGCTATTGATTCAATAGACTAATCTAACAGCATTAATACAGTTTTTTATGGTTGTTACATTGGTCTATTAGATACAGTGACTTGGCTTGGATCAAGAGCGTCCCTCAGATGTGACCGATACAGTGTAAGGGTAGCTATTCGTTGCTATAGCAACCGCACACCCTGTTCTGTTAAATACCCAGCTGACATCTGGAGGATCGTTTACCCTCCCGGCCCCAATGTCTACAGGAGGATTTGCGGATGTATATCTTCTACACATTCCTCCATAGTTTCACTACTTTCTTTACAAACCTCTCCTTACATTTTTATATGCCCTCGTTGGTAGCGCCCATTAAATTCGAGGAAAAAACAAAATACCCGCTTCACTTTGGTCTTGTATCAGGCGTTCAAGAAAGACCGTTCATTCTTTTAACCTGAATTGGGTAAATAAGGTCAATTCAAATAATAAAATCTCTTTCACAAAAGTTTCCATCCATTACAGAGCCCCCCCATCCCCTCAAATAAGAGTTTATTTATCCCCTTCGATTAAAAACTGGTTAGGCTTTGAAGGAAAATAAATGTTGAACCCTTTCTTCGAGGGTAAGACTCTTAAATTGCAAAATGTGATTGTCTAAATCACAAAACCGCGAAGAGTTTAAGGTAAACTTGTCTGAAAGCGACCACTGCACCACCGCAAAACATTTGTTTGTGCAACGCAAAGTACGACCACACACCTCACGCGTAAGGCGAAATACACCGAGTAGTTTATGTAGATTCAAAGCTACTCTGCCTCATCAGCCATATTCTCCTGATTGCTACTTCTTAGATAACGACGCACTCGGAGAGAGAGAGAGAGAGAGAGAGAGAGAGAGAGAGAGAGAGAGAGAGAGAGAGAGAGAGAGAGAGAGAGAGTCACAAGGAGTCACAAGGAAAAGAAGTACCCTAGAAGACCTTACGGTCCATACGAGAGGGTACTTGTTACGAGTCAGGGACTCGTGAGCCTGTCAGCGAACCAGGACTTTATCCAGGCGCCTTTTGAACTGCTCCACAGAGTCGCTGTTCACGACTTCTGGCGGAAGCGCGTTCCACTCGTTGCAGATACTGTAACTGAAGAAGTTCCCGCATCTGTCCCGGTGATAACGCGGCAGCTCAATTTTGTAGCCGTGGTTTCTCGTTACGCCCTCGCTTAGTTGGAACATGTCCCCGTTGCCTACGTGGTCAATACCTCGGAGGATTTTGAAGACCTCGATTAATTGACCGCGCCGTCTTCGGGTTTCCAGTGAGAAGAGGTTTAGTTCTTCTAGGCGGGCTTCGTAACTTTTGTGCCTGATCGAGGGGATCAGTTTGGTCGCCCTGGCTTGTACTCGCTCCAGTCGGGCGATGTCCTTCCGAAGGGATGGACTCCAAAACTGGACTGCGTACTCCAGGTGAGGTCGGACCAGGGAATTAAAGAGAGTGAGAACGATTTCCCTGTTCCGATACCCAAACTGTCGCTTGATATACCCCAAGATTCTCTGGGCTTTCTTCTCCGCCTCGATGCACTGCTTGGAAAACTTGAGGTCGCTGGTGATCACGACTCCCAAGTCTTTTTCCATGTCTGTGCTCTCGAGCGCCGAGTTTTTGAGGCTGTAGACGGCTTGGGGATTTCTGTGGCCGATGTGCATCACCTTGCACTTTTCGACATTGAACGGCATTTGCCATTTGTCTGACCACTCCCCGAGTTTCCTCAAGTCGGCTTGGAGTCTCTCGACGTTTTCCGCGTCTGCCACGTTCATACCTAGTTTGGTATCGTCGGCAAATTTGCAAATCCTCGCAGTTATGCCATCATCTATGTCGTTTACATAGATGATGAAGAGTAGGGGGCCCAGCACGGAGCCTTGGGGAACGCCGCTTGTTACCGGTAGCCAACCGGACTTTTGCCCGTTCACCACTACTCGCTGCCTTCGACTATGCAGCCAGTTTTCGATCCAGTCACCTACAGCTCCGGCGATGCCTAGCGCTCGAACCTTTTTCAGCAATCGGCGGTGGGGCACCTTGTCGAAGGCCTTCTTCAAGTCGAGGTAGATGACATCCACCGCCTTCTCCCGGTCGTGTTCGCTGAACACGAAGTGGAAGAATTCCAAAAGGTTCGTTAGGCATGACCTGTGCCGCCGGAACCCGTGTTGGGAATTCCTCAATAGGTGGTTGGACTCGACGTGCTGCGTTATTTTGTCAACCAGGATACTTTCCATCAATTTTCCTACTACCGACGTCAGGCTGATCGGCCGGTAGTTAGATGGCTCGCTCGCGTTACCCTTTTTGAATATTGGGGTGACTTCCGCGTCTCGCCAGTCCTTTGGCACGCATCCAGTCTCGAGCGATTTCCTGAAGATCGAGCAGAGATGTGGGGAGACCTCATCTCGCCTTTCCTTCAGCACCCGTGGTAAGAAGCCATCGGGCCCTGGCGACTTGTAGCGGTTCAAAGCGTCGATCTTTGAACGCACTGTCGTCTCTTCGAAGTGAAATCTCTCCAATTGCTCTGAGCCTTCGTACTTGTCACGAGGCTCAGGGGTGGTGTCCTTCTCCTCAGTGAAAACTGACGAGAAGTACTTGTTGAGGATGGTCGCATTCGCTTCGTCACTGAGCTCTAGCTCACCATCCTCTTTCACCAAGGGACCGATCCATCTACGTGTCGGCTTACGGCTGTTTACGTATCCGAAGAATTCCTTGGGGCTCTCTTTGCAGTCTCGCCACACGGACTTCTTCGGCGCGTTTCGCCACCCTTATCATGGACTTGACACTTCGGCATAGACTTTTGTAGTGCTCGAATTCTCCAGTGTTCTTCGCTTGGCGATAGGCGGTTTTTCTCTTCCGTAGGGTTCTCCCGATTTCGGGGGTGAACCACTTGGGTTGAGTAGCTCCGACTCGGCCGCGTTCTGATGGAATGAATCGTGACTGCAGGGCCATGAATGAGTTTTTGAAATTCTTCCATGGTTGCTCGACGTTGTCACTATCTACCACCTCTATCGCTGCCACGCCAGCACGAAGTCCCACGAAATTTGCCTTTCTGAAGTTCAGCTTGGCTGCAGCACGAGCTACTGCTTCGCGAGCTGGGACTCGAATGCAGAACCTGATGAGGCGGTGGTCGCTGCCACCTAGCTCCTCATCTACACTAACTTCCTCAATGATGTCATCCTCGGATGTGAGAACTAGGTCGAGGATGTTTGCACCTCGTGTTGGTTCTCTCACCCATTGAGTGAAGAATCCTTCATTTACGAAGTTAAGGAGCCGTATGTTGTCGATGCGGGTTTCTCTGGTTGCCCAGTCAACGTGAGTGTTGAAGTCCCCCATGACGATACTCACCCTGCCTTCAGTTAACTGATTCAGTTGATTATAGAGGTCCCTGTCTTGATCCTCCGTCGAGGATGGGGGTCTATAAACTGTAACAGTCCTGTACTTGGTGGTACCCAGCTCCAAGTCCACGCATAGGACTTCTTGGTGGGCGGTGGTGGTGCTGCTCGTTGCCGTGAATACACTTCTCACGTACACCACCACTCCGCCCCCCTCCTTCGCCAGCCGGTCTTTGTGGAAGATCTGGTAGCCCGGGATTGCGAATTCGCCCTCAAAGTCACGAACAGAGGTTCGAATCCACGACTCCGTGATGGCCACCAGATCTGGTTCTTCCGTTGCTACGAGGGCCACTAATTCCAGAAACTTGTTCCGGATGGACCTCGCGTTGAACAGAAGAACCTTAAGGGAGTTCCCGGCTGGTGGTCTCCCTAAGTTCGATCGACCGTTTCCCGCCGCCTTTGGCTTGGCGGCAGGAACGGTCCTCCTTTCCCGAACAGACCGGACGCACCGGTTAACCGTCTCCTGGATGAGGTTAGCCAGCATGGCTTTTCCCTTCATCGACAGGTGGGCTCCGTCCCTTTGGTAGAGGTCGTTCCTACCAAAGAACGTCCGGAAAGGGTCCGCGAAGAAGACCCCTTCAGCTGTACAGAGGTCTCTCAACCTCTGGTTTACCAGCTCATTGCGACGGTATGTAATGGGGTTAGGGCTCCTCCGTGGAAGGATCCCGACAACGACCCTCCTCCTCGTCTTTAGTCCGCAGTCGTCGACTGCCCCCATGACGTTCTGGAGTATTGGTTCTGTCACCCCTGCTCCCCCGTTGCGGAAGTAGAGGTCGTTGCCACTAGCCAGAATGGCAACTACTGAAGAGTCAGGAGTGGGACTCTTCTCCACCTCCTTTCTCAGTGCCTTATTACCCTTGCCGGGCAGGCACTTGACCTCCACTTTCTTTTGGAGCCGTGCTCGCAGGAACGGTTCTAGTCCTCGAGCCTGAGAGTCACCATAGACAGTGACCTCCGGTTTCTTGCACGCTTTCTCCTTCTTCCTCTCCACCTTCTTCGAGCCATCTGCCTTCGTGCTCTTTTCCTTCTCTTTCGTGTTTAAAGCTTCGCTCTCTTCTTTTTTCTTCTTTTCAATCTTCTCTTCTTCCCTTTTCTGCTTCCTTCTATTCTTCTTCCCTTCTTGCTTCTTTCGCTTTCTCTCCTTTTTCTCATCTTCTGTGATGGGAGTTTTGGGGGGTTTCTTGACGGCGGCTGCGTAGCTGCCATCATTGTCCCCTCCACTACCCTCAGCGGTCTTCTCCTCAGCCGTAGCGCTCGAGTCGTCACTCGAGTGCTTGAGGTCGAGTGCATTCTTTAGGAGGGCGACTTGGCTCTTAAGGTCAGCGATCTGCCCGTTGTACCTCTCCTCCATCTGGGCGATCTCCTTCCTCCTCCTTTCCTCCGCCTGCTCGAGCTTCTCCTCCAGAACGCAGAAGAGGCATCTGCTCGTTGGAGCGATGTCCCTGAAGTTGCCTTCCGGGAAGTCGATACACCAGCGTGTGCTTTCGCATTTTGGGCATTCGCTTTTTAGTGTTTGAGCGCCAGGCATTATTGTTATCACTTGTAGACCACTTGTTGAAAAAATTTTGGGGGGTGGTGATTTATCCTCGCGCGAGTCGCTCCCGCCTAACCTTCCTTCAGCTTTGGGACTTTTGGAGTGCAATCCGCTTTGGCGTTGCCGTCCAGCTAGTAGCGACTAGACTGTCGAGCCCTGGGCACCGTGGCTCCCAACCAGGCGAATGCACAGGGAGACAACAGTTTCATGCACCTTACTAACTCTTAATGACTGAAGTCGGAGCGGCCAGGATCTCTGGCGAGCGGTCAAGGGATATCGTGCTCGCTTTGAGAGACTCTACCCGGGGCTTTTAGTTGGCCTGGCAGCCAACCTGGTAACAAGGACCCGTCACCTCGGGTCGGTGCAACCACTGACACTAAGGAACGGTCACAGGGAGCTGGTCAGGCAATTGCACGTTAGGAGAAGGCTTAACGGGGCACTTAGCTCATCTCCATTAATCGCGTCCCGGCGCCTAGGATCCCTTCAGTCCTAGTCTCTCGCGACCTGTGAGCGTTAGAT
>OZ018338.1:8558873-8563873 GCA_963969495.1 Ceratothoa steindachneri
ATATATATATATATATATATATATATATATATATATATATATATATATATATATTATATATATATATATATATATATATATATACATATTGTGATAGAACGTGTTGAAGCTGCGTTTAATTTCAACTCCTACCCCGTATTATTTAGAACCACGATGCTGCCCACGTGCATCTTCGATTCGAGGCTTGGAGTCTTATCGCAGCTACCGGATGCCAATGTTTAAACAAGGAGGTTATCGTCCCCCCCGTTCACCCCCATACGCCGACCTCGCCAGATCGAGTTAGGCTTATGAACAGATAAGGCATTTTTCTCCGGCTCGGCTGTGCGTTTCCTCCAAGCTTTCACTCCATTTTCCCCCACGCCAAGGAGATGTCCTGGCTATTTATATGGAAACTTTACCACTAAGATCAGATTGGAGATCCAGATTTTCGTCGCGAAACATCACCACGACCCTCTCTTCCTTTGTGCGCCAAGGGACCTCGACCTCGAGATTCACTATCACTTGTCCAGAAGGAGGACAATATTCCTTGAGTGCCAAAGGTTCGAGCCTTTCCGACGTCAAGTCCCCAAGGCTTCCCCCCCTGTTGTTCAAAGGAGAACAGCATTAGAACAGCCATTGTTCGTTTTGAGCCCTTCGCCAAGAAACGGTTCTCATCCCCCCCTGTTGTTCAAGGAGAACAGCATTAGAACAGCCATTGTTCGTTTTGAGCCCTTCGCCAAGAAACGGTTCTCACCCCCCTGTTGTTCAAGGAGAACAACATTAGAACAGCCATTGTTCTTGAGCCCGTAGACAAGAGACGGTTCTCATCCCCCTCCTCTGTTCAGAAGAGAACAACCTAGAACAGCCATTGTTCGTTTTGAGCCCTTCGCCAAGAAACGGTTCTCACCCCCCCATGTTGTTCAAGGAGAACAACATTAGAACAGCCATTGTTCTTGAGCCCGTAGACAAGAGACGGTTCTCATTCCCCCCCCCCTTTGTTTAGAAGAGAACAAAGTAGAACAGCCATTGTTCTTAGAGCCGTTCGTCGAGTAACGGTTCTCCTTTCCAAGACGCCTCGTCGGGATCCTTTTATCCCCCCCTTCGGCTGGAACTCGCCAGCGGACCGAATATTCCTTCAAGTACCTTCCACTGCACCCTAATGAAAAGTTACGTAAGCCAAACGTCACCTTTTGAGTATTGATCCCTTTTTGCCAATTCTATCCTGTGCTTTAAATTGTTTATCGAACCATCCCATCTCTTTAACTCTATATTTGTTTTACCTTTTTTTAATCCTTTAAATCCTCGGATTAGCCCGAGTCTCCACGACCCTTTCCATTCTGTTTATGTCAATATTTTCCGTTTTTGTGTATTTGTTTATAGTTATTATTAATAAAACTCTATTTTATTAATGATAGCAATATTATTATCCTTGAGCTCAGTTCCACTTCTTAAGCATATCGAAGATACTTAATATCGGCCGCCAGACAGTAAATGCACTCTAAAGATAATTAAGGAAGTTCCCTCAACGAATAGTGTTATATATAGTATCGTCGGGAGTCATTCTACGACATATATATATATACTATTTAAATTTGGTATCAGGTGTGTAAGGTTTAACGCTATATCTTTGCAAACACTGGTCTCAGTCGAGTAAAGCATAGTGTTATTCGTTATAATAATAGAATATAGTAGTTCCCTTTTGTTTTAACGATTGCTATCCCCTTTTTTTGAAACTTAAGAAGCTGGAGTAGCTCAAGGAACGGTTATAATAATTTGTTTGTTTTTTTTGTGATTTTAGTCAGTGGTTATTTAGATTGAGAAACCAAGTACGAATAGGTCAGTGCCCATATTTAGGTAGGCTAATTCTATAGAGGCATAATTCTTGTTGCGAGGAATTTTAGTTGGTTGACTAGTGCGCCCCCAAGTGCAAAGATGACTCAGTTTGAAATCTTTAAAGCGCAAGGAGAATCCTGTGGACTTTCCGGAAAAGAACTAATTGAGTACATTCAAGAGGAGCAAAAAAAGAGGAAGAAAGAGAAATACAACGAGAAGAAAGAGAAATACAACGAGAAGAAAGAGAAATACAACGAGAAGAAAGAGAAAGAGGGGAACGGATAAAACAAGCTGAGCTTCAGATTGAATTAGCTCGGATTAAAGCAGAAGTTCAAAGAAAAAAGGTAGAAAAAGAAAGAGAAAGAGAGGAACGGGAAAGAGTAATCCAACGAGAAGAACGAGAAGGAAAAATCCAACGAGAAGAACGAGAAAAAGAAATCCAACGAGAAGAAAGAAGGACGGATTCGCGCCCCTTCCCAGGAAAGCTGACAAAGTTTCCGAGCCCCGTAAAACCCCAAAACTTCTTTCCCCAAAACCAACAACGGGACTCCAAACCTCCCGTTAAGACTTCTCCTCCATCTCTCTTCCCGAAGCGACCAACCATATGCTTCACCTGTGGTGTAGAAAACCACATGAGCTGGAATTGCCCCCAAAATTCTAGGCTTAAAAGCGGACCAGCCCACCAAGTTCACCAGATTAATGCAACCCCGGCTCCCCCGGTGGTGCAGACCCAAGCAGAAACTTCTCCCCCTCCGTCAGGCCACCAGGTAAATTTTGTTTTTGGTAAAAGTTCATCGGGAACTTTGAAATATAAGGAGGGCAGCGTGGACAGCTGCCGAGTATTGACTCTTGTCAGGGACACAGGATGTACGTGCTTCATCGTGTCCGACGAACTCCTCCCAGTGGCCTCTAACCACGAAAATTTGCGGTGGTACATGACCAACTTGGGCGGGCGAACAGATTCCCCGTCGCTAGATGTTACCTGCAGTGTCAATATTATAATGGCTGGGCTGAAATCATTGTAGCACCCATACAATTCTGTTCCGTACTTATAGGACAGAGCCCCAAGTAAGTTTCGACCCTGTGTTTCAGGCCGCCCTTCCTCAAGGCCGAGATAAGAAAGAAGCCCAGGAGCCCGTCCCCATCAGAACCCCGATACCGTCCGATTTCTCGGAGACCCCTAACCAGGACTTTAGGACGGAAAATGAGGAGTGTGAATCACTAACACCCTTAGGTGATAAGGCCCAAGACAAGGACACGGAGACTGTCCCTGGACCCCAAGAAAAAAAGAACCCCCAACGCGCCCATGGAGATACCTTCGTAGAACTGGACGAAGCATCGGCGCTTGAAGAGGATTGCCCCGCGGAGTCCCTTAATGTAATCCAGACAGTGTGCATCCAACCTGATGCCGATTACCCTCCTCCTTCCCTACTAGGCGAGTCTTTGGAACCCTCTGACCTGGATAGTGACGCGCAGCTGACACCACGTCAGAAGAGTCAGCTACAAGAACTAATTAAATGGAATCACCATTTACCCACCCTATTAGCTCTTTTCGAGCAACTGCGTGAAAATGGCCTCACCATTGGCCCCAGCAAATGCCAGTTTACCCACGAAACCATCAAATATTTGGGTTTCAAAATAGGACAAAGCAAGTTAGGTCCCCAAGAGAACAAGATTAAGGCAATCGCCGACCTGCCCCTCCCGATTACAAAGAAGTTATTAAGATCGTTCCTAGGATCAGCTTCTTCCTATCAGCGATTTGTTCCGAATTTCGCTGCAATTTCGGCCCCCCTATGCCCCCTTCAGGAAAAGAATTTCCCCGATCGTTTACGTTGGAATGATGTCGCTGTTTCCCATTTTAATCAGCTCAAAAGTAAGTTCATTTCTGCCCCCATTTTAAAGTTGCCCAACCCGGAAAAATCCTTTGGGATTATGACTGACGTGAGCAACGAGGGCATTGGAGGTGTACCCCCTCAATACGAGGATGACAGAACGAGAGTCATCCAGTTGCATATGCTAGTCGTCAATTATTACCACGCGGAAAGAGATATGCCACTAGAGAAAAGATAGCTCTATCAATTATCTGGGTCATAGACAAATTCAAGCTGTACTTGATATGTAAAGAATTTCAAATAGGAACCGACCACCGTCCGTTAGCCTATATTAGGAATTTGAGACACTCAAACGGCCGCATCATGCGCTGGAGTTTACTCTTGCAAGAGTATCAGTTTAAAATAAATTAGATAAAAGGTTCCGATAACCAGGTCGCTGACGCCCTCAGTAGAAATGCGTTACCGAATAGCGTAGAATAATTGTATTCATAGGATTAGTATCTCCATGTAGGTATATACCATCTTGTACGACTTAATTTAAGATTCTTTTGTAATATAATTAATTAATGTATATGTCTGAATTTTGTAACGCTCAATGTCTAATTTTTGTATGTATATATATTTGTTCTTATTAATTTACGTATAAATTATTTTGTCCCGTATGTACTAAGTTTATATAATTTCATTGTTCCATGCCCTTTTTTTTTTCTCTCTGATTAAGTTGTATTAAAGGTTATTTTCCCCTGTAATCTAAAGTTTAAAATGATCATATGTATTGAGGTAATACTAGTTAGGTGCAGGAAGGTACGGTTGGTACAAGAAAACGAGTTCCCCACAACGGAGCTCTATCGTTGTCCCTTCTCTCTTTTTTTTTCGAAGTGACAACTTCCCCTGGAATGGAGGGGTGTGATAGAACGTGTTGAAGCTGCGTTTAATTTCAACTCCTACCCCGTATTATTTAGAACCACGATGCTGCCCACGTGCATCTTCGATTCGAGGCTTGGAGTCTTATCTCAGCTACCGGATGCCAATGTTTAAACAAGGAGGTTATCGTCCCCCCGTTCACCCCCATACACCGACCTCGCCAGATCGAGTTAGGCTTATGAACAGATAAGGCATTTTTCTCCGGCCCGGCTGTGCCTTCCCTCCAAGCTTTCACTCCATTTTCCCCCACGCCAAGGAGATGTCCTGGCTATTTATATGGAAACTTTACCACTAAGATCAGATTGGAGATCCAGATTTTCGTCGCGAAACATCACCACGACCCTCTCTCCCTTTGTGCGCCAAGGGACCTCGACCTCGAGATTCACCATCACTTGTCCAGAAGGAGGACAATATTCCTTGAGTGCCAAAGGT